>VYZP01035286.1:43704-54431 GCA_013400635.1 Hypocryptadius cinnamomeus | reverse complement strand
GCCGTGAGGCGGGGCCCTGAGGCGTTTTGTCCCGGCCTAAGGCGGGCAGCGCTGCTGTGGGAGACGAGGGAGCATTGAAGCGAGATGCGGCCAGCGCGGGGCCCCGGCGGGATGGCGGGGATCCCCGGCGAGCTCAGCCTCATGGATAAGGGCGTTAAGAGGTGAGTGCGGACGGGCCCGGGAGAGGGGAGGCCGCGGCGTAGGGCCGAGCTGCCGGCTGACGGTGGGCTCCTCTCTCCGCAGCCTGAGGGATGTGTCCCTGAGCTCGGACCTGCACACGCTCAACGCCCACTGTAACCTCATCGCCAGGATCCAAGGGCTCGACCACCTCCGGAATCTGCAGCACTTGGATCTGTCATCAAACCAGATCCGCCGCATCGAGGGGCTCGGTTCCCTGGCTAAGCTGCGCACCCTGAGCTTGTCCTGCAACCTGCTAACCAAAGTGGAGGGTCTGCAATGTTTATTTCTCTCCATTTAGCAAGTTACGAAGGTTTTCTGAGAGTCGTTTTGAGGTTTACTTTTGGAACGTTTGCATATAATTAAGGTTATACCAAGTTAGTATGCTAACCTTTTTTATAAAGTAAATTTTAAGATGAGTATGTATAGTCTTCATAAGCCTTATCGTAGCAAAATGCCTTAATTTAGAAGGAAAACCTGATTTTTATAATATGATTATAGATTAATGTCATAATTCATAGTTATGATCTTTAAAGGTTCACTTTGCAAGCTTTGAATTTGATGAAAGGAGACCATGCTTCTGAAAATCCTCCTGTTTCTATTTTTTCCCCTCATTTTGTTTAGGACTGGAAAAACTCTTTAATTTAACTATGCTGAACTTGTCATATAATCGCATACATGATCTCTCTGGTAAGTGATGTTGCCATGTGCTGTGCAATACAAAGCATTTGTCTCACTTTAATTTTGAAAAACATGACTAAGTGTGTTTTGAAAAATTTCTAGTGCTTCAAGTGCTAATTCACTGAATAATTCTAATACAGGTGGCTACTGCTGGTCTTCTCAGCTTTAAAGTTTTTAGCACCAAAGATTGTTCTGAACTGGAATTTATTCTTCTGTGTTTGGTGAGGCCAAGCTTGTTCAGAAAGTACTAGAATAAACATTTCGTATTTACTTCCAAAATATTTATATTTTTCATTTTTATAGAACAAAAATGCAACTTTACATATGATAAGGAAGTTCTCTTGTATATCTCTGTTGAAATGGTCAGTTGTTGTTATGATTTCATACAACAAAATCAAGAGTACTTGTAATGGAAGATTAAAAGAACATTGGTAACAATTTTGTTAATGAGCTTGTGTTATAAAATTAAACTTCAAGGAAAAAGTTTATTTTTACATACTTTTTAACAGTCAGAGATTAATCTGTTTCTTTAAAGTTCGCTCACATAAGTAGCTTAAGTGTTGTACTTTGTGGTAGAGTAGCATAGGTAATTAACATTTAGACAAGGATATGGAGCAAGTGTTGTTCTCTCATTTCTAGTTATGATATATTATTTACTGAATATTTTTCAACAAGATGCCGTTTGTTCTAAACCCCACAGTCTAGGACTGTAGCAGAAAACATTACTTTGTGGTTGTTTGGGTTTTTTTCCCTGAAATTTCCAGGATTTCAATCCCTTCATGGAACCAGACATAAGATTAGCCACATTGACCTTCACAGCAACTGTGTAAGCAATATTAATCACTTCCTTCAGTGCACAAAGGGGCTGCGCTCTTTGACAAACCTCACGCTGGAAAGAAACGGAAAAGCCAATCCAGTTTGTCACATAGCAGGTATGGATCTGATCTTGTGTAAATAATTTGTGCTCTTTAGCTCAGTGATTTCCTTTAAGCTCTGGGCCATTTTCTGAAGCTTGCAAATTCATTCATAAACTGGCCAGCCTGCAGAAATCTAAATTCTGTCAAAATGAATTCATTTTCCGTTTAAAAAAATCCGTTTTTTCCCTACAGCATATTCTCAAAATTGTAAATTGTATGCTTTGATAAGGCTCAACATTTTCATTTGTGAGTCCAGTGGAGGGCCACCAATACAATTAGAGGGATGGAGCACCTCTCCTATGAGGAAAGGCTGAGAGAATTGGGATTGTTCAGCCTGGAGAAGAGAAGGCTTCAGGATGTCCTGATTGTGTCTTTGCAGTACCTGAGAGGAGTCTAAAAGAAGGAAGGAGAGAGACTCTTTCCAAGGGCATGTAGTGACAGGACAAGGAGGAATGGCTTCGAACTGGAGTAGGTTTAGATTAGATATTAGGAAAAAATTCTTTACTATGAAGGTTGGTGAGGCACTGGAACAGAGTGGTTGTGGATATCCCATCCCTGGAAGTGTTGAAGGACAGGTTGGATTAGGTTCTGAGCCACATGGTGTAGTGGAAGGACAGAAATACTGATATTATAAGCTGGAAAGGTGGAGAACTCAAAGAATGTATGTAGAGATACTGAACTTATAGACAGAGGGCAGAGATACTGAAAATAGGTAGTCTGCTACTAATAGAGATCACAAGAGAAAAATAAGTAACAGTTAGCTTTTCCTTCTTTTCTCCCTGCTTTGGTTAGCAGTGACAGACTCTAGGATCCTCTGCAGTAATTAGCACTGTCATCCAAATAGGTGTCAGGTGTTTCACTAGGCAGCTTGGAGACAAGTTGGAGAATGCATGTGGATGCATCACTTTCAGTTGCATTTGAGATTCTGGTTTGGGGGTAGGTTTTTCAGGCCATTAAAATGTTACAGTTCATTAAAATGTCTTAAGTTCAAACAAGTTAAATTGTAGCATTTTATATTGGTGTAGGTTTTTTTAATTTGTGTGTAAGAGAAGAGAATCTCTTACAGGAAGGTAGAAGTGGAGGATTGATGCTTTTGCAAGAGTTCAAAGGTAATTTCAGAGAGTAGGACAGTAGGAATTACAACCATACAAAATAGCAATCATATAATGAGCATACAGTTGATACAGATGTAATGTATGTATAGTTAAAAAGAAACACCAGGTGTTACTGAGGAAAGCCAAATAAGGTTTTAAGTAATGTTTTTAAATGCACTCATCATGTTTTACAAATACATTCAGGCACTACAGAAACAGTAGCAGGACTATTAAAGGTATCTGATTAACTTAGAAAATGCCACTAGTTTTCTTCTGCAAGTATTTACGTACCTGTTCGTATCTATGTCTTTGGTGGCACTTCCAAAACTGCAGCGTTCAGCAGCTCAGTCTGATAAATTAAAAGTGCTAACTTCAGTGCTTTACAGTTTCATAATGCCTTATTTCATTCACTGACAAAGGACGAAGTTGTCTAAGCCCTTTCAGAACTTGCTTTTTCATTACATTTGTCTGCCCTTCCACATGGTACAACTGTTTGGGTACAGTAGGCTGATGTTGAAAGGTTGTCTGTGCAATTGCAGTGTGCTGATGGTGGCAGGGAAATCCCTGTCTAGATCAGGACTAGGCATGCAGCTTCCCAGTTGATTTAATTTGTAATGTTGTCTGTTGAAAGCCTTGGGAGGGGAAAGGTGAGACAATTGTAGATAACTCACTACTTTTTTATTACATTAAAAATGCAATGAATCATTTAAGATGATGAAGTACCTAAAATACACCAGGCATCTTTTTAGAAGGTTGATTTCAATTTAAATGTGGTCTTTTTCTCGAGGTTATAGAGAAACTGTTCTTCAGTCATTGCCCCAGCTAAGAGTTCTAGATGGAAGAAATATTTCTGGTGAACCAGTGGACCTGGCAGAAGAAAACTGTTCAGATTTGCGGTGTTTAGAAGACATTTTGGGCTCTTTGGTTTCATCTGGGTGCCCTTCCACCCGAGATCAGGTGCCATAGTTTGTGTGTACTAGTTTTAAAATTGACACATTCTATTTTTATATTGCATGCAACATATTAATGCTACAAGAGTCTGTCTTTTCTTCTGACAGAACAATGTTCCCTTACCGCTGGCGACACCACACATCGACCAGGCGCTGGCTCAGTTTCGGCAGCGTTCAAGGATACCAGTGCAAGGTGCCACCAGCTCCTCCACAGAGCTTGTCTCATCTTCTGAACCTGAGAATACCCAGCTTGATAAAATACACAGTGAGATAAGGATTAAAAAAATAGAAGATCAGATTTTACAGATACTGCAAAAGGTGATTTTTTTTCTGTGATTGCACAGCAAGTTTTATTTGTAAGATAAGGTATGCCTTTCTGATAATGAAAAATTTGCTGTACCAGACTAGAGCATTTATTCTGGTATTATAGGCTGACTGTGCTAATGTGTTCTTCATCATTTTGAGAAGCTGGGAGTAAAATAAAACCAAGTCTTTAAAACTGAAGATTGCACTTTGTATCATGAATCATTCCATAAAGAATAAAAACCATAGTGTATGGGACTAGCAGAGCTATCAGATCGTGTTGTATGTTATATTAGAAAATTCTTTTTTTATGTTTGTTTTTTTTTTTAATCCTGAAATCATCAATGTACTAAATGAACCAGAGTAAATCATGAAGTGCATCAAAGTGCCTGGATTATACAGTTGGTGAAAATTAATTTCACTAATAGGTCAATTTGGTCTGATATGCTTGTCACGTATTATAGTTTGTGTTGTTAACATAGGTAACATAAGTTTGTCAGGTTTGATTGGTACTGGTGTTTGCAAGGCCTTTTTTGGTTTTAAATGCTGTGTTTGTTTTAAATTTTTCACCAACTCCCTAAGGATTTTACCAAACTTCAGGTATTTCAAAAGGAAACAACTATTATGTTCTCAAGCATCCTGGGTTTACTTTAGCTTTAAAACAACAAAATATTTCAGCAAATAGGGAAGGGATTGTAAAAGTAAAGAACTGGAAGCAATTGTTTCATTTTTGTCAAAATTATTTTGTGTGAACTTTTTTAAAAATTGCACCTGAATAAGTGTTAGCCAATCAGAAATTGTAAAATTTGTATCTAAAACTTTGATCTCCTCTTAGGTATCTGATAGTTCAAGACAGGAAGCTGCTCCAAGTGCTCTCAAAGCTAAGAGAGACACAGATCCAACTTCTGAGAGTGAAAATGAGAGTGGAAAAGAGAACAACAGGAAGGTCATGAAAGGAAGCAAGATCCCCACTTACCGTAAAACTGCCTTATCTACAAAAGGTCATGAAAGTCATCTAAAGAAGAAAATTACTAACAGGTATCTCAGTGTTTACTATATTATGCCAAAATTAATTAAGCTGAATATTGTCAGCATAAACATAGTTTTAACTTGAAACATTTCACTGAAAGTGATAGGTTGAGTAAATCAAGTCAGTTAATAGTACCCTGAAAATGAATAGCTACTGAGGTTTCATTCAGTGCTTTCTCCACGTGAGCTGTTTCTTTCTTCAGGTGAGAAGAAAATTGAACTGAAGATTCCAAAAAAAACACTTTCAAAATTCTAACAGCTTATGTTTCCATCTTTATTTTAAATTGTGGTGGCAAAAGAATTCTCCACAGATGGAACTGAGTAATTAAAAGATTCATGGTCTCAGAACAATGGTCAAGATTATATATCTTTGAAGAAGCTGAGGATGCCATAGTGATTTGTTTGATTTGTATAGTAATATCAGAAGTGATGAGTAGAAGACAATACAAATTGGAATATATTTGTTCAGTCAGCCACTGCAGCTCTACAGCTACTCCACTCTTCTAAAATTATTTTGTATCTACGTGATCATTAGATGGTTTTAGGTAGCATCTGCTAGTTGTAAGTATATTTTTAGAGCTGAATATTTGAATTTAGTTGTTTCTGTGGTCTGATTGCAAATTATTTTCTAAATGGTTTTGAACTCTCTAGTATTTAGCTGCTGCACTAAACTGTACATTTTTTTCTTTTAAAAATGTCTGAATCCACTGTTACTCTTCAAACTCTGCATATAGGGAAGAGAAGAAGAGTTCCTCGAAGTGTTCATGCTCCAGTCAGAATGACTCTCCTTTTAAAGTAGTGGGAAGAAAAGCTGAAATACTAACTGGAAGACAGAGCAAAATGGAAAAAGTAGAAGAATGTAATTCAAATCACATAGAAGAATCAACATACCGAGTAGGTTTTGTATCATTTCAAGTTAAATATATCGTCATCTGAAGCCAAACATATGTCTCCCGGTCAAACTAAAACTGGAGGTCACAAAAATAATTGCATGTAGATATTATCAAATGTAGTGGAGTTCTTGTAGTGCCAGCTGGGAGAGGATGTATTTTATTTCACTTTTATGGGAGTTTTTGGCCCTGGTTGCTTGCATTTTCATCTGTCATCCATGAATTCCAGAAAGACAAAAAAGTCTTGTTCTACAATTATATATAGTGATTATCATTTTTGGCTATGTTTGAATGTTTCCTAGTAAGTTGATGCTTATCACATTCTTGCTAAGGCACTGATTCAAGAACTGGATCAGGAGAAAGAAAGAAGATGGAAAGCAGAGCAAGCAGAGAAGAGATTATTAGAGCATGTCAGTGAGCTACAGAAGCATGCAAAAGAAGAAAAGAATATTCAGAGTATGGCTTTATTCACTAGAGACAGGTAGGGAAATAATGCTATAGTCTAAGAGTTTGTTATGGGGTTTTTTTTTAGTTTCCAATAATTCATTTTGTAGGCTTAAGAAACAAGGACAGCTTTAAACAATATACTTGGAAAATAAGGCATCAAGAAGTAGTGGTAGAATTTCTCTCAGTATTACCTAGTGAAATTCCCTTCTGCAGCTTCCTTCCTGTTCTTGTCATAGGACAGTATCAGTGTGCCTCTTTCCTCCATTTTAAGCCATTACTTTTCAAATAACCTGTATCATAACTATACCTTCAGTTCAAGCTCTAGTAGCTGTCCCATATCATACTTCTGCCTTCTTTGTCCCAGTTTCCCTTTCTGCATACACTTAGAGTGTTCATTGCTTTTTTCTGTGCAGCACATTAGAACAAAAATGTTTCTGGCAGGCTGCAGTTGACCCATAGGCAATGTATTGTGCAGGGCAGGCCTAGCACATCTGCAGAGAGGTGGTTGTCACCATGCTTGTGTTTTCTGAGCAGCAGCCTTTTTTTTTTAAAGATCTCCTTATTTTTGGAGATGTCTGCTCCATTTGGCTTTTTCTTAACTGTATTGTATTTATCAAAACTGCATTTTCTTTCTTTTAGGAAAAACTAAGCCATGTGCTTCCTGAGTTACCATCCATGATTGACTGTGAATATTTCCCTTTTTGTTTTAGGTTCACTTCCAACCTTTATTTTATACCCATCTACATTTATACCGCCTTCTATAAGAAGCTTATCATTTTCCTGTAAAGCAAAGTAATACTGGAATGTCATTTCCTAAAAGATATATCTATGAGGTTGTCTCCATCTCAGGTTTTTTAAATGAATCTCCATATAGTAATGCTATACATGACTTAATTAATAGTTTATGTCTCTTTAAACAGTTTTATATGACAGTGCTATAAATAGTAAAATGCAGTAAAAAAACCAAAATGTGTTGCTACAACAGCTACTAATGCCTTTTTCTCAAAGTATTTGGCATGAAACTTACAAGTAAAACATTTGTAATACAACTTCATTGCGTTTATTCTCAGGTTAAAGGAATTGATATTGAAAGAGAGAGATGCCAAAGCAAGACTGCAAGCAGATGTCCAACAGTTGAAAGGTGAAACTGAAAGACTTACTAATGAGCTAAATCAGGCAAGAAATAAAGAAGCAGAATATCAGAAGGCCATGCGAGCTTTAGAAGAAACACTGTCCAAGCTGGAGACACAGCGGTTGCAGCAACAAGCAGCAGAGGTAAATATTTTTCATGAGAAAATAATGCAATGACAACAGGGTGGCTACCATAGTCCTGAATACAAAGAAATACTAGAGTTTACCAACATTGAGTCTGAGTTTTCCACAATAAAACCTGGGGCTTTTTTTCTGCATAGTTGTAGTTAATAATGGGTATCCATTTTAATTGTCAATTAATGTATTTTATAAATATAAATTTTAAATATAAATTTTATGGTGGCCTTAAGATAAAGGAGAACAAATCCTATGTACTTAATACTGACAGTTGATATTTTCTGAAAACATAGAGTGACAAAGACAAGTTTTTAAAGTTGCTGAAATCAATAGACATCTTACTATTGGGATGGAAATCTGGTGGTTCTGTTTGTTTCGCTGGTCTAAAGAGTTAGATGCTTTTACTTGCAGCCAGAACAAAACCGTAATTGCCGAGAACATTAAAGATTCTGGTTAGTTTGTGTGATGTTTTGTGTTTGTTTGTTTGGGATTTTTTGGTTTTGTTTTTACAGCTGGAGGAGATAATGATGCTTTTCTAGTCAGAGGCTCTTTGTTGAGTATACAAATATATAAGATCAAGATGCTGGACCAGATACTGCGACTATTTCTTTCTGAGAAATTAGTTGCTGAATTTTCAGTGTCCTCCAATATCTACTCCTTTTGTTTGTTTATATTCCTGTGTTAGTCCATTTCTGTGTCACTGAACTTAGAGAAAATGAATCTTAACACATCCATCCTGAAAAGTGTTTGAACTGATAGTGTGGTGCTCTAGGAAGTGTTGTTGTTTAGGTTCCCTGAAAGGAATGAAAATCAGGGAGTGTCCTGACAAACTCATCCAAGACACCTTCTACTTCAGGCTCTGGTTGGGGACTGAAGTGGCTCTTCCGTTTCTTCCTTAGCTGTAGATACGCTGGAGCTATTACAGAATCTAGAAGTGGCCTTCAGTTTAGATCAGGTATTTCCCTGTCAGTTTGAAAAGTACTAAATTTAGTGATTTGGAGAATAGGAGAGTGGGATTTGCATGTGTGTGTGTGGTTTTTTCTATCCTATAAGAATGAAAATACCTCATTGATGTATGAGGCTTTTATTTTTCCTTCAATGAGTTTGTAGAAAGAAATCATCTCTTTTGGTCATAGAAACATTGTTTTTATTAAGGGAAGGTCTTTGTTCCTGTCTTTAAGATCCTGTAGCAAATACTCCTTAATAATTATGTTTCAAAGAATAGTCATGATGCTCTCAAAACTAAATCCTCTTTTTGGATGTTTAGATTTAATATACCTTTGGCCTATTTTATCAATTCCAAGATTAAGAAATTCTGGAATATTTCATAGAGCTTTCTCATTGTACATTCCGGCAATTACTTTCAGTGGTAAATTATGGTTACTCCATGTAGCCACCACTATTTAAAGCCTTCCGTCAGCATTACTGGATGACTTCTTGAAGGGATTCAAGATGAGTAAGTTTACTATGCATCTAAATGTGTACCCTATTCCCTTGTTCTTCCTTGACATTTCTGTCAAAATGTGTTCTTGCTTGACATTTTTAAGTGCTTTGATTTAGGAGAGAAGCTTCTTCCACAAAACAAAGGAATACAGTGATGTGTCTAAAAGTTACTCATTAAACTATTCATGAAAAGGCTTAACATGTAGAACATAAAAACTTAGCCTTCTGAAGTGTCCTGATTTTGAATTACCACTTAATGAGTAATCAAAACCTTTTTTATAACTCTTTTCATATATTTTTTCTTCATGTTGAATCAGAAAAGAGTTTTCTATTTAAAAGGCTTAAGTTTATAAAATGGAATTACTCATAAAAGCTTGCATCAAATGGAAAAAGTGGAGTGTGCCATCTGGTGTTTATACTGATTCTACATTTTTTGTAAAATCATTAGAAAGCAGCTCTGTTCAGCAGCTCTAAACTGTACCAATCAGAAAGGTGGAGATTTTTATAAAGCAAAGTGTTAACAAAATGAAGTTAGTGTTGAATACATCTAAAAATGCTTTGTTTGAAACGAATACAAATATTACAAAGAAGAGTTTCTAATTGAGGATACCGTTCTACCAATGCACTTCTTCCACTTCTGCAGAACACCTTGAAGTTCTTCACAAATTAAGTAAATGCCCTTGGTTCTTTATCAAGGTTGCTTTTTGAATTGTAGGAATTTAAGACTTTATTTTAAACATCTTGTCTTAAATTTCAAGTGTTAAAATTTATTAAGAAAAAAACAAAACCAAACAAAAAACCCCAAGCAAAAAACTCTTAGAAAGCACCTGTTCCTTTGTGTTCTAGTACAGAATATGAAGATTGGATTACAGTTTTAAGAAAATCTTGCTCTTGTCTTTATGACACAGATGAAACAGGTGCAAGAAGCAGAGCTTAAAGCATCAGCAAATGAAAGAGAAGTACAGTTACTTCGAATATCTGTCCGACAACAGAAGGAGAAGGTAAAACAACTACATGAGCTTCTTGTATTAAGAGAGCAAGAGCAAAGGTATGGGGTCATTGTTTTCTTTTCACAAGTTAATGGAGATGCTTGTGTTGCCAACATGTTTTGTTTAAATGTGTTCTAAAGTATGGATGTGTTTTTGTTCGGGTTTGGTTTGGTTTAGATTTTTTTGATTAGTGGGAGAGATGATCTTTGTAAAAACGTAGATGTCTTCCTACACATTTTCTTGCTCATTCAAGAATATCTTGTAGATTCCTGAGTCATAAGTTCGTGTAGGCAACTTCCAGCCTTTCATGTGAAAGGTTCTTCTCTTATAATATGGCCATATTCTTTATTTTAAATACTTGATCTGTAATCCAGGAATAATCAGATAAAAATAAAATCGTATTTGAATTACTAACTGAAGAGCTGCATATGCTACAATAACACAAAGTGTTCTGCAGCCTTTGCAGAACCTTGCTTGTTGGGTGGAGTGTGAGTTACTTGCCTGGCTGCTTTCCTCTTTGAAAATTTCCTTTTTTTGG
>VYZP01035286.1:32529-43660 GCA_013400635.1 Hypocryptadius cinnamomeus | reverse complement strand
ATGACGTAAAACTGTACTTGAGGCTTCAACATTGTCCTTTTAGGTCCGTGTTGCTGCTGCTTTTCAGGTTTTGGGTCTGAGTTAATAGCAGCAGTTGTTAGGTGAGGGTGAAAGGAATGACTGACTGCAGAAGAGGGTGTCTGGCTGTATAGGGCTTTTCTCTGATTCCATTGTCACTTCCAGATGTTTGCTAACAGCAAAGCAAACAAGTGCTACATCACAGCAAAAGCATAATTGAATAATTTCTACAAATGTTTGAATTAAAAAGTAGGGTATTCCTTTGGGTGTTTTTAACAGTAGTCAACAGAATTTTCCTCATGCTAGGGCCATTTTCAGAGAAGACTGAAGGCTGTCTGTAAGATGAAGGAATTTACCCCATTTATTATGTAATTCATTATCCTTGTTCAGTAAGACCAAGAAAATGAATTAAAACAGCATTGTGAGATCCTGCAGTTCATGTCTCAAGTGTATGCTTGGTAATTTTAGGAAAGAACTTGGAACCCGAGTTGCTTTAAATGGACCTGAATTTCAAGACGCTTTGTCAAAAGAAGTGGCTAAAGAGGAGCAGAGGCATGAACAGCGTGTTAGAGAATTGCAGGAGAAAATTAACATGTCAAACCAGAAGTACAGAGAGTTAGAAGATGAATTTCGTTTAGCTTTAACTATTGAAGCCAAAAGGTTTAAAGAGGTAAGACTAAGAGAACATTTCATCTCACACTAGCTGGGGTTGTAGTTCTCTTAAATGTGTTGGGTTTGGGTGGATATTCTGGGTGTGGTCTTTTGGTGTTTTGTTGGGTTGGTTTTTTATCCTTATGATCTTTGCTCCAAGGATTCATGCAAGAATACTGGTAGAAAGGTTTGAAATATCAGTTATTAGAACAATGACATCAAATACCAAGTCAGCATTCAAAACCCCCAATATTTTTGTTTATATGTAGAACTTAATCAAAAGAAATCTTAAAAACCCCTTTTGTCTGATGTTATTAATTTCTTTTAAAATATGTTGACCTTCAATTAGAATATATTCAATTACAGTAAAACCTCTTTATTGGTTTGTGTTTTGATAAGGTTGTCGTTAAATATATATACAAGTGTATTTAGTAATATAGTTCCTTATTGTGTAAATTTTCAAAATTGAATTTTGGATATATATTTTGAAACTCAATTTCAAAACTTGCTTGCTAAATTCCTTAAGGAATTTATTTCTGTGTCTAGTATTTACATTTTTTATATGTTAAATAAAATATTAAATTCTTCACCTTAAACTTGGTTTTCTTTGTTTTAAATAAGTTTTAAATAGATAGGAGAAGAGGGGAAAGAAAAGACAAGGGTTTTACCCTTCAAATCTTCTGTCGCAGGGAAAAACATCTTGAAATAACTTTGTCCTTCTTTTGCGATTTTAATGTCAGTTTTAACAATGAGATTAAATTAAGGCATTGTTTTTAGCTCCCAAGTGTGGTTTTTCTGCTCTGCTTTCCATCCACCCATGAATTTTTTTTCTGTATGTGGGGGGGCTTTTTTGTTTGTTTGGGGTTTTTTGTTATGTTTTGTTGGGTTTGGGGTTTTATTAAAAATATGCAGCTGGGTAGGACCAGTTTTTCAAGTTGTAGTTTCACAAACAAACCAGGAGAAAACCAGTTTCAGATATTCACTAATTTCCTATAGAGTTGATAAATTTCTGTGTCTTCACTTGAAATTCAAATGTCAGTTTTGTTTATATATGCATATTTTTTTTCAAATGTTAGCATTTTTCAAGTCTTGTCTTATAAAATTTTAGGCAAAACAGGGGTTTGAAAAAGCTTCTGCTGATCTAGTTGAACACAAACAAGCCCTGTTTGAGTTGGAACAAAGGGAAAAAGACATGGCAAGTCTGATCCAAGACCTGACAAATTTAGTGGAAGAACAGAAAGCAAAAATTGCAGAATTAACAAAATCAAATGAAGAAGCTACAGCAAACCTAAAGGTATTTGTTTCAAAACATTTCAACTACATAGATTATTTTTTGTGATGTTTCATCTATAAAAGTTAATGATTCCATAAAAGCTTGATTAACTAAAAGACAAAGGTTTCCTGCTGCACTAAAACCCAGTAGTGCACATCAGCCTTTATTCTTGCATCTTGCTCTTCTGTTTCTCAGAAACACTGCTCCCCATATAGAAAAATGTTGAATCACTCATGTTTTGGAAAGTGCACTCCTTGCCCTGTGACCAGTAGCAGTTTTTGTATATCTGTTGGTCAATCAAAACTACATTAATAGCTCTGACCCCTTATAAATGCAAAGAAATGGAACATGCGTCTGCACTGGTCACTTATACGAAGTAGAACTGCAATTGAACAAATAATGCAGTGTAGTTATTAGCAGCTTAGTATCTCCTAGTTGTACAATATTAGAAGTATTATGCATTATCTACTGCGTGTCAGATTTTAATCTTAAATACTGTGGGCACAGTTGCTTTGTGGTAACACATTCTGATGTTCTATTATCTGTAAATATTTTTTTTAAATTTAAAGGACATAACTTTTGAATGGTTGTGTGATCCAGTCCAGCTTTGTGCTAAAACTTGGGTGGAATAGAACCCCTGCACAGCTGTTTCTAATCTCCCCTCTACATGTTGTTGTTATTAGGGTGCCCAAACATTTTGTTGTTATACAGAATACGATTCTGCCGGTCAGTGATGCTTATAAGAACAAAATTGAAAAATACCTATATTGAATAGCTGTAATCTGTAAAACAAAATGTGGCTTGGATAATTGAAGATACATATTTATCATTGGAAGTCAAAGTATGTCCCAGTATGTCTTCTGTCTTCTTCTGATTCAGTTTTTAATATCTTTATCTTTTGCTTTTCTTGACTTGTGCATTTATAATTCTAAACACGTTTTTATGATGACATTAATACTTTAGAGTGGGTATTTAGAAGTCAGCTTTACAGTTTTCTGGGATTGAAGTATGTCTATTTGAAGCAAACATTTGTGTTTCACAACTGGAATGAGATGCAGCTAGAGCTTTGAATGCAAGCAAAATATTTCTCAGTTAACTGAATTTGGTGTATATAAGGATTACTTTCCTAACCCCTTAGTGTTGATTTGAAACTTTGCATATTGTTTTAAAGGATCTTACTGTCTTTTCCCAATGTTTGTTCGTACAGTGTCGAACTGGAGAACTTGAAACTGTGATTGAGGAGGACAAACAAAAGGCTATTCAAGTGGAACTTCTAAAAAAAGAAAATGTAAAACTTATTTCCCAACTGACAGCCCAGGAATCTGTGATTGATGGATTAAAAATGGAAAGAAAAATATGGGGGCAGGAGTTGGCAGAACAGGGTAAAACTGGTTTTTTTTTCCTTTGGCAGAAAAAAAAAGGTCTTCAATATCTTATGTTTCAAATACATACTCCAGTAGAGTTTTAATCATGACAGGGTCCTTGGATGCCTTCCTGATCTTATCCAGTTGTAAAAATGATGTGCAAAAATAAATGTTCTGTGGCATGTGGGCTGATACAGGATCTGTAGCAGCAGTTGTGGGAGTCAGCTGTGAATACAGTTTATCTGTTTCCTGAAAATGTAAAAATGCCATGAAGTTGTACAAAGAACTTTTAAACGTGAAACTAGAAAAACAAGGATCTATAAATAATGTTATGTAATGCTTCTTGTCTGGCAGGGAAATCTAATACGGAAATTTCAGTATACATCTTAAAAGAGTGTTAAATGCAGGGAGAAAAAAAGTTTGGGCATTTTTCTCTATTCCTGTGATTCAGCACCACCTTGTGGTCTTGAGGGGTCTGTAAGAATTATTGTCAACTGTTTTTCAGAGAAGTTTTCATAAAGGATAAAACACAGACCTTCAGTTCTGCATTTTCTCCTAAGTGTTACCTACCCACAGATTAAATCCCTACAGTATTTCCAGTGGGCAAAACAGTCAAACCTTTGGTTTGTAAGGTTCTTACATTTGCCTCCTCCAGCCCAATCTCCCAACATTCCACATCTTGAAATCAATATCCTGTTTTGTCCAGGAGCTCATCTTGCACAAGATCGGGGGAAACTGGAGGCAAAAATTGAAGTTTTAACAAATGAGATTGACACATTAAAAAAGCAAAAGGAACAGGACAGTGATACCATAAAAATTAAAAACAAAATAGTGGATGATCAGACAGAAACAATTAGGAGACTAAAAGAAGTAAGTGCCATATCTGACAATTTGTGTGCTTAACTTTCACTGCAGGTCTTAATTTTAGGTATCACAAACCCTTTGATAAAAGCCAGGTCTGCACTTGCCGTTTTCTGACTCACAAATCACAATCAGGCTGTCCATGGAAATTCATTTCACTGAGAGCAGAAGAGGGCTTTTTATTAAATAGATGCACAGTGATACTACTACTTTGACTCTCTCATTGAACCATATTTATGTACAGACTTTCTTCTCTTTGCCTTGCTTCAGTTTATTCTTGATAATGATTTTGAGAGATGTGAAACTAGGATAGCGTAATTCTTCTTGAGTGTTTAAAAGAAAAATAATTTCTAAAAGTTCGCTTCACATTTATTTTACAACAAATATTTTTTATTTGTTTTGTTCTTGTAAAATAGTAGTTTGGCAGCAGAATTAATATGTGTTTTGTCCCAATAATTCTATTTGTCTCATTTACAGACTTAAAACCTTAGCTTAATAATCAAAGATTTATAGCATGTTACGTCAATCAAAGTTAGATGCATTAGTCATTGTTACACAGATTGTGAGCTCAGTCACTTACATATAAGTTGTTTATTCAATTCTTACGTAGAATAAGAGTTCGAAATAACTTTTTTCTTAACTTGCTTTCAATTTCAGATTTATGTTTTGATCACTTTTTTTTAAATTCAGACTTCTTTCAGATGAAGATTAAGTAACTGACTATCACTTTACTAAGTGTTCTTCATACATTCAAAAGAGTAAACTTTTATGTTGTTCTCTGCTTTATTCCATCATAGACTAAACACATACTCTTAAGGGGTAACAATAAAGTTAAGGGAGTTTGTGTGTTCTAAAATACTTATCTTCTAAAGGGCTTACAAGAAAAAGATAAACAAATCAAAAAACACCATGAAGAAAATCGGGAAGCTCAGAAATTGCTTCAAATACAGTTGGATGAAAAAGCTGCTGAATGTGAAAAGCTAATGAAAAAATTAGAAAGGCAAAATGAAAGAAAAGAGGAATTAAAGCAACTGCTAGAAGAAAAAGAAGTAGAACTTGATGACATTAAGAATGCACACAGGTGATACATACAAATCACAATAATTCTTTGGGATCATTGTATGCAACACTGCTCTGAAGTTATTCTTGCTTGCTATGAAAACCCACAGAAATGAGGAAAAATGGAATAATGAGAAACTTTTCTGCCTTCCTAAGAAGTGGTATTTATATTCATTGTAAATATGTGCATTTTATTTACAGTGCACTGAAAAAGAGGTGGCAAGGTAAAGGAGAGCTATTAAGCCAGCTGGAGGTGCAGGTTAAACAAATGAAGGAGAACTTTGATTTCAAAGAGAAGAAGCTGATTGAAGAGAGAAATAAAAGTCTTCAAACTCAAAGGTGAACTCTTTAATGGTTTATTTTGTGACTACTCAGTTACTGTAGAGTTGCACTATCAATAACTGTGTAGAAATGCTCGATTATGTGGTGAAAGAATGTGTAACACCTTTTAACTACTTGGTGAGCCCAGTTACAAACTGGGCCTAGAAGGAATTCTTGCTTTAGAGGTGACTTACTTCATGGAATTGGCATTCAGTTATGGCATTCAGCATCTGAACTTCTTTATTTCCATTTTCTTTGAAAATAACCTCATACAATTGGCGTCGTGCCATCAATCCAACCTGTCCTGATCCCTTCTGTAGAGCCTTCCTGTCCTCCAGCAGATCAACACTCCTGCCCAGCTTGGTGTCTGTTAAACACTGTTTCAGTCTGTGACAGACTGTTTCTAAATTACCTGTCATTCTTTTCCCATACAAATAGTTAGATTTTAAATTTATTTTCTTATTCCTCTTGTACTGTCAATTTCTTCAATCAATTAATAGTTAAGTATGAGATGATACAGAAAAAGTACTCATAATCTGAACAATTATTTCATATGCTTCTGGAATGATGGAGAAGTTTGCTAAACTGATGATTTTTACTTTATTCTTTGTTCCCCTTCTCATGTTTTTCTTCCTTCCTCCCAACTATTCTTGAGAAAATACCAGCTAGTTAATAAGACTGCTTGAGAAGAAAAAAACAGAACTACAACAAATCAACAACAAACAAAAATAACAAAAAAGCCAAACAAAACAAACCACCTCAAATAGTCAGTAGTATTGGGGTTTGAAATCAATTGGGTCAGAAGATCAATAGTGAAGCTGAAATTTTTGTTCTAAATAATTCTGGTTTGTTTCAGAATTTTGTTGTAAATTATTGTATAAAATTGCCTTGCATTTTGTTCCTGCATATTTAAGAATTATCCCTTATAAGCAGAATTTGCTTGCAGTTAAAGAAATGCTTCTTTACAGTGAAGGAGACACTTTTCTGTTTCTGTGAGACACAGGCTCACAGGCTGTTCACAGGATCACAGAGTTCATTCACTTCTTGGGAACCAAAAGCATAAGGAGATGTTTGAAAATAGGTGGAGTTCTTGTCCATGTTGACAGTAGCAAGCGCTAATCTTCATATCCTTTGCTAGTGATTAAATGCCTCTCCTTAGAGAATGCCAGAGGTCCTAAACACAGTGCATAAAGCTAGAAATTGTACTTGAGCAAACAGGACACTTTTGATGCCAATATATAATTATCTTCATGCTTAAGTTATTAAAATCTTATCAAAGGCAGAACTGGACAAAGCAAAATACTTCAGTTGTTTGCAGGCCAGTGATTTTTTTTTTCAATAATTTTTTTAGGATTGCTGTGGAAAAGCTTCATAAAATGGATAATGCCTTCAGAAAACAACTTGAGTCAGTGTTGGCAGCACATCAGGAAGAACTCTTGCACCTGGAAAATGAAAAGGAAAAACAAATTGAAGCAGCAAATGAAAAAGTAATTTTAATACTCAATTTATACATTTATTGTATTTGCATTTTTATTCTACAGCTGCTACAAGAGTGGTGCTTGGAAGTCTCCTGTTTGAATCTATCAGGCTTACTGTATGGAAACAGTCCTGGCTTAGTACTCAATCTTTGCACAGCAAGAAAATCTCTAATGTTTTATATTCATGCAAAGTAAAGCTCCATGTTTTGCAGCTATTATGAATCAATAGCTAAACATTTCCTTATCTATACAGGCAAGAGTAATAATGATGACTATGCCAGATAACCCATTTAACTCACCTATGCCAACCTTAACTATTACTGTTTCTGTCATCTACTGCATTTTTCCTTAACATGACAACTGGTGCTTTTTTTCCTTATTAAGTTTTCTGTATTGATACAGTACTTGCTACCTCCTAGCAGATTAATACGTTTTTTTAAAGAAAAAATTCTGCTTCTGAATCCAGTATCAAGAGTAATGCATTGCATATTCAAACATAAGCATATAACTCTTGCATTGCTTATCAGTGTTAAAAATTGCCAAGATTATATGGGTTTAGGTGTATTAAGAAAAGCAAGAATCCTACTTCATCTCTGTGTGCTCTTTCAGGTCTACTCTGTTGAAGAAGAAATGCGGGAGCTTCTGCAAGAAATGGCAAACAATAAAAAAGCCATGGAAAATAAAATACGACGACTTACAAATGCATTGAATGATATTCAACAAGACTTTGAAGATTATTAATATTTGTACTAAAAATGTATATTACACAAGCAGTTTCATCCACTACAATGCACTTCTCCTTGATTTCTAGAGAATTAAGTCTTTGTATATTTTGATAGTTCAGGGAGCAGACATGTTTTTATGTTATTTTCATAATAAATAGTTATTTCTAACATTTGTTTATTTTTAACTGCTCTCAAAATAGGTCAAAACATGTATAGATGAAAAGTATCATATGAAATTACGAATTAGCATGTTTAATAAGAAAGAAGGAAGTTGGAAAGTTCTAAGCCAAAAGCCTGAAGCTTTGCTTCAGTGAGGTAAAGATTCTTGTAATGAGGGAACCAAGAATGTTGAATCACAGAAGGGCTTGTTTTGAAAGGGACCTTAAAGATAATCCAGTTCCAGCATCCTTGTCATGGGCAGGGACACCTTCCAATAGACCAAGTTGCTCAAGAGCCCCATCCTCCCTGGCCTTGAATACTGCCAGAGATGGGGCATTCACAACCTTTTTGGACAAGTTGTTCCAGTGCCTCACCATCCTCACAGTAAGGAACTTTTTCCTATCAGCTAATCTAAACCTACCGTCTTTCAATTTAAAACCATTCTCCCTTGTCCTGTCACAACATGCCCTTGTAAATAGACTCTCTCCATCTTTCTTGTACCTGAAAACAGGTTTAATCTGACACTGTTGGAGAATGTGCAACTCCTGCAACTTAAGAGTGGCTTTTTTGGCAGCGTAGTTTGGTTTTCCCCACAGCAATAGGCTCCCTACCAGGCTTTTGAAATAGAGGAGATAATAACCTAAGAGCTTCTTATGGAAGCAAAACATAAGCCTTATATTAATATATTGTTGCACTTATTTCATGGTGGAGGCTTTACCATCTCCACAGTACTCAGGTGTTTACTTCATTTGCTTGTTCTCGGAAGATCCTAAACTGCTACTGAACTACCCTGTCCTCTGAAGCATTTTCATGCTGCTGAAGTAAAGGGAGCCGTGAGCAGTAAAATCACGGGGATATGCTGGTACACCAGGTGGGGCTATTTCCTCTCCCCTTGCACCTCGCAGGAGCTGCAGCAGAGTCCTGTTGCTCCAGTGACCATAGCAGCCCCTAAGCCAATTTTACCACCAGTTGTTCAGAACCCAGGCTTTACCACATCGGCACAGTGCAACTGATGGTGCATTTTGGTGCCCAGCAGCCCTTTAAAAGTACTTTATTTAGTGCTAGTAAAAAGCCCTGGCCTTTGGGTAACTGTGTGAGGCCTGCTGGGTTTGTTAGGAATTTGTTAATGAAAGCTTGCTGTGTGAACCAGAGCTTGATACCAGCTGCTTCTTGTTATGAGGTGCAGCTTAAGGGATGACAAATGCCTTGAAAACATGGGCACAAGTTAAAAGCAGAGGCCATGGCAGTGAAAACAACATCCTGATGATCAGTGACTAGTCTTTAACAAAGCACAACATTGAAATCTGGGAACAAACTCTGTTTTAAAAATGGAAGTAGCAGTAGCAAAGCAAAATTTAAAAAAAAGGCAGCTCAACAACTGAATGAGGCACTGCAAGAGCCTGGGAAAACATCCTTCACTCTGCTTTGCATGGGGGAGGTGTGTAGGGCTGGGATTTGTCTAGAGATTGCACCGTCTTAGAAAAGGGTAAAATTTCAAATTAGTGGAGGGGACAGAAAACAGACACCTGCTTCAGTTCTGACTCCCTGCATGGAGTTCCCACACCTGACCCATGAAAACACCAGGAGTGAGCCATCAGCAATAGTGGGGTGTCTGCACTGTGGTGTTCTCAGCTAAGGTAGGAGAGAGCTGTTAAGGACTGTTTGCTTGGAATCTGTGCCATTGGTTCATAATATGCAAAAATTAAGAAATATTGGTAATGGTTAGTAGGGTGTAAGAACAAACTTTAGAAATCAGTTTTCTAAAGGCAGAAGAATTATTTCTTACTCTTGTGCTCTATATACTCCATCCACAGTATGTGAGGGAAATGCTCACCTGGAAAGCTGTTCAATAGTACTTTCATGGATATCATTGATGCAGAAAATGTGCACCATTTCAGAGTGCTTTTCTGGCAGGTTGATCAAGTGTTTCCTGGGGCACTTCTTTTTTCTTTGCTTATTATTTGACCAAGCTACACTTTGGGTGAAGTAATTGAACACCTGGAATGCACCAGGAAGTTAAAAGAACTTATTCTTGCCCTGATTCAATTTCTTAATATCTCCTCTGAGTTTTAACTCCAAAATTGTAATCTGAAACTTTCTGATTTTATCATAGGAGTTGTTAACATTTTTAACATGAATTCTTTCTATTCCCTGCTCTTGGCTCAGGAATTTCATATTACAGCACTTGGGAACATGCATATGTTATAGTAGTGCTTGGAACATTTGTTTGTCTTCCAGATGACTCCATCTTTGGCATTGTTTCTCTCTTTGTGCTTAATAGCTTCCTTAGAGCTTTTTAATAAGTGTTTAAATTATTTTTACCTTTAAAATGGTAAAATAAAAAAGAAATTGTGCAGGTGAAAGCTGCACTGAATTTACCTATTCACAAGGACAAATTTCAACCCAGCATGACCAAAACACATAACTTAATAAAATAAATAAAATAAATTTAATTAAATAAAAATATAAACAAAATGTGAACACTGACCTTCTCAGATGCAAAGCATGCTCTCATGCATTACTCGTGACAACTTAAAATCAATTCCATTATTAGACTTTGTTGTCATTTCCCAACTAGAGAATGATCTCTTTCAATCAATACTGAGTACGGAATCAAGAAATGTTTGTGTTACTTGAGACCAGGGGGACTGTGGTTCCAGACCCAGTGTGTCACCATGCACATGTTGCCCCGAACATGGGAGTGCCTGTGCAGGTGCAGCTCCTGCATGCCGTGGCACACCCAGGGTCCCGTGCTCCACTGCCGTGTGTGATGGGTAGCTGAGGGTCTGCTGTTCCTTAAGTGCATCCCCGGAGCTCTTCCACAGTATGGACTTTAAAGCTTCTCTGCTTTTATTCGATGGTAACTGAGGGAAAGAGTTGTACCTGAATTAAGGCCACGTATATATGGAGAACAGTGGACCGGGCCGGGTAAGCATCCAAAATTCCCTGTGCCCCTGGCCAGATCATCGGTGTGTCTTGTGCCAGGCCTGGGGAGGTGTGAGAACATCGTCTGCAATTAATCTAAGTGTTTTTATATCAACTGCGAACGGTGAAAAGAGCGACAAGGAGCTATCGAGGCAGGGACAAGCAGGCTCGTGGGACATATCTAGCCGACTCCAGGCCTGCGCTACCCCTAAGCAAGAGCCGGGAGCGCCCCGACCCAGCCAAGTGCAATGCCTCTCCCACAGGCCCTGGGGCAGCCCGCCCGGCCACGGCCGGAGG
>VYZP01035286.1:0-32138 GCA_013400635.1 Hypocryptadius cinnamomeus | reverse complement strand
CGGCGGCACCGCCGGGCCCGGCCGGGCAAAGGGCCCGCCGCGCTGCAGCCAGAGCGGCGCAGCGCGGGGGCCGGGCAGGGCCGCCCGCTCCCTCCTTCTTTCCTCCCTTCCTTCTTTCCCTACCGCCCGCCCGGCGTGGCAGGGCCTCCCCCGGCCGCTGACGGGCTGCGGGTGCCCGGTGATGGCTGACAGCAGCCGCGGTCGCCTAAAACACGCGTTTCGGCTCTTTATAAAGGGGTGTAAGGGGCACCGTGTGTTAAGTTTAATTTAATAAGAGTGGTCTTATTTACTATGCCCTGTTCTGGGCTCCTCAGTAGAAGAAAGACAAGGAGCTACTGGAAAGGGTCCAGCAGAGGGCTACAGGGGTGATGCGGGGTCTGGAGCATCTCTTATGAGAAGGGACTGCGGGAGCTGGGTCTGTTTAGTCTGAAAAGAAAACATTGAGAGCACGTCTCATTAGTGCGCACATATATATATATGTATATATATATATATATATATGTATATATAATTTTATTGGTGCGTGCCAAGAGGATGGCACCAGACTCTTTGGTAGTGCCCAGTGACAGGACGAGGAGCAATGGCCATAAACTACAGCACAGACATTTCAGCTCAACATGAGGAAGAACTTCTCTGCATTAAGGGTGGCGGAGCACTGGAACAAGCTGCCCAGGGAGGTCGTGGAGTCTCTGTCTCTGGAGACATTCAGAGCCCACCTGGATGAGTTCCTGTGCACCTGCTCCGGGAGACCCTGCCTTGGTGGGGGTTGGACTAAATGATTTCCAGAGGCCCCTTCCTGCCCTAACAATTCTGTGGGGTTTTTTTACTGCCCTTTGTTGCTCCCTGCACTGACTCAGTGTATGGGCTGCTGTTTAAACCTGTTTCTTGCCTACCGCCCTCCTTTAAGCAAAAGAAAACTATGTTAAAAAACAGACCATTGCCGCGTTATGCTTTCTATTATATGTAAATGAAAGAAGCTGAATGGGCAGAGGAGTGACAAATCATTGTCACCCAGCTCTGCAGCCAGCCTGCTGCCTCCAGGGCATGCCTTGGGCTGCATCAGCTGGGGCCTCACCAGTGATGCCCTAGGACCAGCCCACCTTGGCAGGGTCCTGGTGCCAGGAGGTCACTGTGTTGCAGGAGGGATCCTTGCCACTGTGTCCTGCCAGTTCTCTGTAGCCTGTGTTGCTCTGGCCCAGGAGCTAGGGCCCTCTGGGCTGTCAGGTGTGCAGTGCATTGAGGCAAAGGTGTGTTAACCTAGCTGGTTAAGGTCATCAGTGAAGAGCTGAGGTGTTCAGCAAAATGCAGCAAGAGGCTGGTCTGGTGCTCTGCTTGAAGTCCTTTCTGGAAAACTGACCTGTTTTTTGGTTACTCTTAATAGGCCCCAGGAGGTGAGTGGTGTTCTCAGAGCTTTTTTTGTGACTCCCTCTTCTGAGCGGATGCACTTTGGTGATGTTACTCGGGCTAATGAAACTTCAGGGTGAATAGGGAAGTGGTGTTACATTTTAGTTAAATGATATGCTCTGTCTCACCCCTTGAAAATGTACGGTTTATTCCAAGCTGTGACCCTCCCCTGAAGTATCGTGTATCTGTAATCCCATTGGCCCAAGTCCGATTCTGCAGCCACTTTGAATCTCCCTCTTAAGCTGTGCAAGAGAGACGAGTCTCTCTCTTGACCCTTTTTTCTCCCTAGACTCTCCTTCCCTCCCGCTTCACCCCTTCTCCCTCTGTAACCATGTTGCTCCCGAGGGAGGGACCCCCAATAAGCCCTCATCTAATCAGCACCCACAGAAGCCGTGTGGAGTCTCCTTGCCTGCCTGCTGCTACCATCCAACACACAGCTTAGGGGGTTCCTCTGGGGACTCCCTGGGGAGCCCCCCCCCAAACGAACCACATCAGGGAAGGACACTGATAGGTTTTATATTCTTCATTTGGTTATGCTGTGGTCTGGACAAGTTGATGAGCTCCTTAATATTAGTTGCCTCTCTGTCTAGCAAAACAGAATGAAGATGTCTAGATGTTTGGGATTGTTGTGCAGCTTCCTTTAGTGTCTGTCACTTCCTGAGAGGTGTTCCAGTTCAATCTGAGAAGCATAACATACTCAGTTTGAAAGATATCAGGCCCAAAAACTTGGCTTTAAGTGCCAAAGAGGATTGACTTGAACAATAAAGTTGGGCTGTGTAGTGGGATGGAGCAATGCTTCTTTAGTGACAAAGGTGCCTGCTCAGAGGGAATGAAAGGGTTGATAGCCACAGAAGAGTTGAGTGGGCATTGCAACCAATCACAAGCATTTCTGCTCAAGACCTGTTGGAGACTGATTTCTGAAGTACAGGTTACAATTTGTTGAAAGTAAATACTAACTGCAGTGCATAAGTTGCTGGTGCTTTCATGAGCAGTGAGTCAGAACATACATTTCTGTAACTGGTTATCTCCTAAATAAGCTATATATCTAAGGAAAAATGAAGACCACTTTGTGTTAAGCCAGTGTGCTCAGCAAACTGAAGAACAGGACAGTCTTGAAATGGAACAGAGCATTCCAAGAAATTATTTGTGCAGTGAACACCTTTAAGTGTCTCCTTAATACTAGCCAATGGCTAGTATTGACTGTCTGATGTTGTGCTGCTGATTGGTATTTGTGTAGCAAAGTCAGCACTAGAAAGAAAATAAAATTTGAAAACAGGTGGACTTCCAGCTTTGTAATTTAGCAATTGAGAAAGAAAATCTGTTTTATGGGACATTTTCTGGTGATCTTTAATACCTCTATAATTATACTTTAGCAGGGTGTAAGAGGATGCTGTGAAAATGTTTTAGTTCTGGACACTGGTAACATCTGAGAAATTGTGGGAATGGAAGTGAGAGTTTACTTGAAATTTGAATTTTGTATTTACTTTAAAATCAAACGGTGATTCTAAAATAATGACATGCTTGTTGCAGAATAGCCCTACATAAAGAAATCTAATTATGGAATTAAGTTTAAAACACTAAGGGATGTAGTATAGAAGGGAAAGAAAACTAAATTTCTATCTGCAGCAAGCCATGAATTGCAGGGAAGAGAGAAAAAGAGCAAGATGAGTGAATAAGGGATAAACCACCTGAATGGATGCTGTTCATAGTGTACAATACTTGTGCCCTAATTTCTTAAGTGGGCTTCGTTTCTAGCAGAATACCATCCCTGCTGTAATGATGGTTAAGCAGTGTTTCTGATCATCAGTGCAAAACATGAGATATTCTAAAATCTCCTTGTTTTAGAAGTGTACTGGTCAGGGGCAAATAACTGCCTTACACTTGCTGTACTCCACAGAAGAAGAAAGCCTGTCTATTAGATTTTACATTTCCTTAGTGTTTATGTTGCAATGACATTCAGCATTTTTACATACAATTTGGCAAGAGCACCGTTCAATTTAAAACTCTCACAGAACTGTTGACAGCCCTCTTGGGGAGAAAATGTCATGTGGTACAGGCAGAGTTCAGAAGATGCAGGACCTCTTTTCTTTGACAGACACATGGAGAGAGCAAGCAGGCAGTGCTGGCCCTTGTGCTTTGTCAAGGTTCTCAGTAATGACTCTGCCTCAGTGCTCTATCGAGTTCCTCCTCACTCTAGGGCTAATGAAGCACATTTACAACTGATTATTTCTGCTGCCTTTTGTCAGCTCCCAGGGAGCAAACAAGTTGATGGAAGGCTACAAACTCTCAGTTTTCCTTTACCTGGCCTTTCTTCCTTATTTCAGAGCACGTGTGCCTGCCTGCAGCTGAATCTGTGCTGTACAGTACATTTTCTGTATTCCATAGCTCTGTGCTTAGATACTTTTTTCCAGCTCTGAACCTATTTATGAGACACTCATGAGTGCTTGGCTTGAATACATACTTAATCAAAGTATGAGGAGCTATTAGGAGGAATAATGATCGAGTTCAGCAGCTTAACATTAGAAAGATTTTATGAAAGAATTCTGAATGTGGAAGCTATGTCCACCCATGTTAGTAGTACCGTTGTTGCAGATGTCCCTTTCTTGACACAGGCTAAGAAGAGATGAGTTTTTACAGCGTTTCTGAGAACAGATTTGTTTCAGGAAGCTCTTTTAATTATTTAAATTACTAGTGAATTGTTTATGTGGAGGACTGAACTTAATTTCTGATCCATGTACTTGGCAGAAGGTATCCCATTGATAACTGCTAGAATGTCAGGGAGGAACTTCTCAATTGCATTTTAAAGTATCTGTGAAATTTTTTAAAGATAATTAGATTACAAGGTTTGCACCAGAAAGTTAGTGAATTTCCAGATTAAACTTCTCAGCTTGGGAACTGGCCCCAGCTTGTGTTAGAACTCTTGTTATAAGTAGTTGAACTTCATAGCAGTGATTGAATTGTATACAAGACTGGTCAAGTCAAATACCTATGTAACTGTGCTGCTGTTCATTTTCCTATGAAATGAGCCCTGTCCTGGGGGTCTGGAGCTGGTAGTGGTGAATCTGCTGCTGGTGTTCATGGGAGCTGTGCTTTCTGCATACAAAATGCAATAGCATTTAGAGTGGAACAATTACTTCAACCTTGAAACATTTGAAATTGGACACTCAGAAAAAGTGACTTCTTTTTAAAAAAAAAAAATCTTAAGCTTTGGTTTCATGGCTCCAAATTTGTACATTGGTATCTTTTGCTACCAGTAGTTTGAAAATACATTAAAATTAGTAAAGCATTTATATTTTGTAGACAGGTCTTTGGAAAAATTTCAAGAGGTAATGAAATCTTGTCTCCAGAGCAGATTCTTCATTGTTCAAGCCATGAGTGGTATACTAAGTCCTAAGTTAATATGTGGAGCAGTGGGAAAAAAAGCAGGAAGTTGAATAGCATCTAAGTGTGTGCTGTCCATTCCTTGCACTGAATAATGTAAACAGCCTGCAGAATACCTGAAGACTGAGATGTATGGGGTGCTGTTTCAGCATTGTGCAAATGGCATCAATTCTGTCACTTGCTACATTTTTAAGGTTCTCTTGCAGTCCTTGGGAACAGTGTGTACGTATGCAGCAGAAATAGCAGATTAAGATAGCAGGTGCATACCTACTGAAACAAGTGATCAAAAAGCCTGTTTCCTTGGAGGGAACTAAACTGCACGTTATATGTATTTGTATGCATCTTGTTTTGTTAGTTAAGAAAATGTTTTAAAATGCTGATACAGAAGACCATACAAAAGATAAATGCTGCTAATGGTGTCAGTGGAAACAGTGTTTAGTGGGTACATCACTGTCAAGGAGAAAGAGCAGTGTTTGTACTTCATGGGTATAAGAGTATTTTTTATAATCTCCGTTCTTTCTTTTTATCCTTTCAGCTTTATTTCAGTAGCAAAAGCTAATTGTAGTATTAAGCAAAGAAATTTGGTTTTCCTTCCAGGTTATGGTTGTCTCGAGCTGTACCTTTCTTTCATATAGGCTGCTTACAAAAAGCATACATTTAATAAATTGTTGGAACAAACTGAAATAAATCATTATGTTCCTGTAGTAGAAATTATTTGCCTTTATGCATTAGTTCAAATTCAGAGGTCTTTGCCTACCTTTCTATTTATTTTTCTTCTATTTGTTTAATATACACAATCCCATGTAATCATTGTATTTAAGTGTCCCGAGTAACTACAGAGTCAGGCTCCTCTCTTCTTTCCCTTCTTTTAGTGAATATTTGAACTTGAGCTGCTTTTCAGGTGTGGAAGGCATGAGTAGCTCATTTGCTTATTTTATCTTAACTCTTTGCATCAGTTACACAGAAGTCACCATGGAGATAAAGAAGTAAGGCATGAGGTGGTTGCCTCTGCCTGGTGCTGCTTTGCTCAGAGCAGCAAGGTGTGGCAGTCCACAGATGCACTGCAGAGCTGGCTGTGTGTCAGCAGCAACATCCCTGGCAGCTGTACCAGGGTGCTGGTGCTCAGTGTGACAGATGAGTGAGCCTTGTGCCCTGTGAGGGGCATTTGTGCAAGGACAATGCTGGCCTGAAATACTGCAGCTCTCCTGCAGCCACTTTGTGAAATTACAGCTCTGTTGTTTCGTATCCTGGCACCACTGAATCCAAACAAAGGCTGTAATACCTCGAGTGGCAGTGGAAGGAATGATAAACTTAGTATATCCTTGGCTTCAGAGGCTTGCCCCACAGCAAGGTATTGCTGCCTACCTTCCATACCTTTTCCTGTCCTCCAGAAAGAGCATGGCAAGCTCCTCCATGCATTTGATTATGCTCCAGATACTAACCATGGTCTTTGCAACCCCTGTGAGCTCCCTTCTCTGTTGGAGGACAGCCTGTTGGCCTTCAGCCAGGGGACTGCTCCCTGTGCTTTGTAGCACTGCCTGCAGGTGCTGAACTTCAGAATTCATGGTGGTATCAGGCTCTTGTAGAGTGGAACCTTCTCCTTTTGAAGTTACATTAGATGGCATTTTTCCAAGGGAGTGGCTTTCCCTCAGCATGCAAGTTGCTGATACTTGTTCTCTCAACAGGCTGCTGATACGCTTGCTGTGAGGCAGAAGAGAAGGATCTATGATATCACCAATGTTCTGGAGGGGATTGATCTCATTGAGAAGAAGTCAAAAAATAGCATTCAGTGGAAGTAAGTTATGTCAGTTCTGCAAATTTTCACATGCTTAAGAGCAACAAAAATTGCCTCTTTCTACTTCTTCTGACTAGATATGACACCATAAAATTAACATTGTGCTAATCAATGAGCAATGCAATGTTGTAGAAGTACAATAAAGTTACAAATGAACTGTGTTTGTTTTCCCTTTAACTTGTGTCTTTGATATATAAAATCAAGTTTAAAGCACACAGAAGAGAATATTTCAGAAAACTTGTAGTGCTACTTTATAACTAGCACTTGTAGTTGAAAAATTCACCCAGAATGAATCTGCGAGGGCCATCAGGACACACTGTCTCCACCTACCTGCCCTACCACAGTCTGTGCCTATTTTCTCTTAGGTCTCTGAAGGTAAAAGCTCGAGGTAAGGATTCTAGGGGAAGGAGCTAGGGCCTGCAAAACAGTTCCAACACAGGAAAAAAAAGTGTTCCTAAAGAAGATAAATTTTTGTAGAGGGAAATTCTAAATTTGATCTGAATTAAAGAATTTTCATTTTCCTGTCAAAACAATACTGGGAGGTTAAATACTGATTTCCTTCATATTGAATATTAGTAGATTTTCCAAATGTTGAAAATAGTCTTAAAAAATTATCATTGGATGTTTGCTTTAGATTTTTACTTGTGGTTTCATGAATCCTTATACCTTTTTAAGAGGAGTAGGTGCTGGCTGCAATACAAAAGAAGTCATAGACAGGCTGAGGTATCTGGAAGCCGAAATTGAAGATTTAGAGCTAAAAGAAAAAGAATTGGATCAGCAGAAATTGTGGCTTCAGCAAAGTATCAAGAACGTCATGGATGATTCTACAAACCACCAATATCCTTTTAAATTAATTGTGTGCATTTTGGAGCTAGAATTAAAACAACATATAAAGTGTAGGTAACGGATAAAGCATAATGTAACTCATTTAGCAAGGTAAGGCAAGTATTTTTTCAGGTTTTGCTTCAACAAAAGAAGATATAAATCTTATTTGCATGACTTTTTAACTTCCATAACTGTAACTGGTGACATGAAAATAATTTAGCATATATATATATATGTACAGCAGTAACTATTAAGTCAATAGCATAATCTTAGTGTCTTACTTGAAATTAGTGATACTGCTTTCCAGAACTTAAAATTTATATTTTGTTACCAGTGCTTTACATTAATCTTTTTTGTTGCTTCATTCTTTTGAAAAGATTAAGCTATCACCCAAAGATAAATGGAGTTAACAAAGTCCTGAAGCTTGTTGGGTTTCAAACTGAAAAAAACATCCTTTATATAAATACCAGAGAGTTGCAACTGCATTGCTTGTAAGCATGTGTCTAGCTGTCTTGCAAAACAGACACCTGAGAATGGGAGCAGGAAAGTGCCCTTCCTATCTATACTACTACTGATAAGTACTTAAAAATTACTGGAGTTTCTGATCAGAAACTTTTTCTATAAAATGGATTTTGTAGCAAAGGAGGTTGAAGTTGCAGGTCGGGAAAAACTTTTGGTAGAGCTAGGACTGGAATTGATCTCCCAGGGAGGTGGTGGAATATCTGTCACTGGAGGTTTTGCAGAAGAGGAAAGACAAATATCTGTCTGGAATGTCTGAACAGTTGATTGAGCCTGCCTTGAGGCAGAGGAATGGGATGGCAGATGTATTCTGAAGTTCCCTCTAGCAGTATTTTTGTGTGATTCTGGGAAATGCTGATACATACCTGAATTCTGTATTGTCAAATTAGCAAGGTAAATGGTATTCTTCAAAACAAGAATTTATGTGTTCTTCTTTTTTAGAATAATCTCTTCTCTTTCAACCTACACAACTATTTTTCTTTCTGTGTTTTATTTGCTGATACTTTAGTATATTTTGAAAATTTGGTATTTTCTTTAAAACACGGAACTCTTGTTATTTGTAATGAGCCATTCTGAAAGTCAAAAATAATACCTAGATTACTCCTCTAACAATAATAACATTATAGTTTAGGCTCAGTTGGGACAAACTTCTGAAGGGCAGCAAATACTAGTTTTATATTGTTTTAAGAAAAATGTTCCTTGACATAAATTACATTTTCATATGTCACCCATGAAGATATCTGCAACTGCTTCAATGGTAAGTTGCTGCAAGGCTGTATTTCTAAAGTGAGTGATTTCTTGAAAAATAACTTGCTAACTAACCCACTTTTCTCCTGCAAGTATTTTGAATTAATAAGTACTCAAGAGTGATCATTACTAGGTAGAGGTCTCATAATGTTCATGGCTACCAAGTTCTGGCATTTTCTAGTTGTAGTCATAGATTGTATAGAATGGAAGCTCAGCTGGAGTCTGGGTTTTGGTGTCTTTTTTGGTATTCATACTTTTCAGCAGCTTGCCATAGGCCATTAATGGAACCAGAGACAGGAATTGTTGGTCCAACTCTCCAGAAGAACCACAAAGATCTAAATTTTGCATCATTTTCTGGTGACAACTGTGGCCAGACAGAGCTTGTGATGCTGTATAAATGGAGACAGCAGAAGGTCAATGATGGGGCATTGCTACTAAATCTAAAGGATTCCTGTACAGGTGGTTTGAAGAAATTGCTGGGAAGTGCTGGCAGAGGTTACTAACCTTGACATCATCTCCTGATCCTGGGGCACCCAAGGGGAGATTGTTGTTCAGCCTCCAGCTAGACTCAAAACTATGCTTTGCCACAAGGAAGACTTTTTTTAATAAAAACACAAGATTAGAAAACTACTGCAGAATTTAACAAAAATGGGCTGTCACTGAAAAGAGGTTAGTCATTACAAAACATGGAGGCAGCTGGCACGGTGTTCACATAGTACTTCACCTAAGTGTTTCTTAGGAGGCAGAGAAAGAAGCGTCACTCAAATTAATTATGAACAAAGAGGAAATCATGTAAGCAAGTAATCTGCAGTATTGTGCCAATGCTGTGCATGTAAATGTGGTCCCCATTTTAATGTGCATAGTAAGCCACAGATGAGTGTGACAGACAGCTGTTACATCCCAATTGTATGTGCTGTGGAAGCCATGAGCTTAGATACTTGGAAGTACTGGCACTGAAGATGAGCATTAACACCTCTTCTTCCTTCTGTTAAATCTCTGTAGTACCACCAGTCATCAAAGTCGTAAAGTGAGCTAGAGCAGAGAGCTGGTTTAGCTGAAGTCGTATGAGAAGTGGCTGAGGGAGCTGGGGTTGTTCAGCCTGGAGAAAAGGAGGTTCAAGGGAGACCTTTTCACTGTCTACAAGTACCTGAAAGCAGGCTGTAGCCAGGTGGGGGTCAATCTCTTCTCCTAGGCAGCCAGTGACAGGACAAGAGGACATGGCCTCAAGCTGCACCAGGGAGGTTCAGGTTGGACATCAGGAAAAATTTCTTAAAGAAAGGCTGATTAAGCATTGGATCAGGCTGCCCAGGAAGGTTGTGGAGTCACTATGCATGGAGGTATTCAAGGAACAACTGGACATGACACTTAGTGCTGTGGTCTAGTTGACAAGGTGGTGATCAGTCAAAGGTTGGACTCAATGATCTTGGAGGTCTTTTCCAACCTAAGTGATTCTTTGATTCTGTGTAAAAAGGAACTAGTTAAATATTTTCACCTTATATAAGACTAGAAGACAAATGGGTAAAGAACATGGTAAATCTTGTACTGTTGTCAGGAAAGGTTTTTGCAGCTATGATCTTAGTATTGGATTCTGTGATTTATACTATGCAATATACTTGCATCTTAGAGGGACTGCACATGTCCTACTACAAGTTTATATATGCTAAATTACGCAGTACTTTAAGTGACCTTAGAGAATTTCCAGATCTCATTTGAGTGGATGCTATACAAGACTTAAGAAAAATACACTTAACACTTTCTTAAAAATTGCTGTTTAACCAGGAGATACACTTCTAGCAATTCAAGCACCTTGTGGTACACAATTAGAAGTACCTAGACCTGAAATGGTATGTACTGGTTTCTTGTTTACCTAAGTGTTCTAGAGCAATAGTGGCAAAGAAGAGCTGTTTCAGAGCACCGGATTTATCTCTATCCATGTGCAAGAGGAGGGGAGAAAGGATTAGGATTGTTTCAGTTGAGAAGAGGGAGGCCAGACAGAAAAAAGTGAGTTTTGTACACTTAGATAGACTAATGGTAACCCTGCCTTCTATTAAAACCAAAATACACGAGTGGGTTTTCTTCTCTCTTGCTTTTAAAATGTTGCAGCTTTCACAGTAATGCATAGTTGTTATAAGTTCTCTTCAGAACTCAGTGACTTTTATGTGTCAAGTTTCTCTGTTATTCTGTTATATTGTTAAAATGGATCTCTTACAAAAAAGCCTTTTAGATTTAATTTTAATGTAATTTAGATTTAGTGTCATGGTACTACACTGTATAGAGAAACAGACTGCAATCTCACTTTAGCCAAAAGGATTAAATTGGCAAGATTAAAGTAGGCCAAATTATTTTCTTCTGTCCATCTTTAACTTTTTTTGTTGTTGTTGTTGCAGCGCTTGATTTTAAATAGTGTTTACATAGTTGGGAGAGAGCATGGTATGAAGCATGATAGCCACTGTGCTTATAGAAGGCTGAAATTCACCTGAGAAGTTTCACAAGCTATTTTTAGTGAGGCTAAGCACAGTCTAATATTGGTAAAAGCATCCAAGGCTAGAGCCATGAAGCTGATCAGTGGTACTATCTTTGTCCATCTCTGCTGAAATCAGTTCAGGCAATGGTAAGGACCCTGCAGGACCCAAGTTAGCAGCTTGTGATGTTGGATTTTGTTTTTTTTTTTTCTTTTTGTTGAGGACTAAAACAGCTGATCTTAGTCTTCATCACTTTGTAGAGTTTCAAGTTCTCAAGGAACAGTAACTTTTATAATACACCATCTTTACAGGGACAGAATGGACAGAAGAAATACCAGATCAATCTTAAAAGTAGTTCAGGACCTATCCATGTGCTGCTTATAAACAAAGAATCGAGCTCCTCCAAGCCCACGGTGTTTCCAGTTCCTCCACCCGATGACCTTGCACAGCCCCCATCTCAGCCTGCAGCTCCAGCGACTCCACTTACACCAGCTGCAGCTCCTACAAATCCCCCAGAACAACATGACCCGAACCAAGGGCATGAGTTACCGCCAACAGCAGCTGTGGACACACCATCAGGTGGATCCCGGGGTTTTCCTACCTCTGGTGGGTGGGGGAGGAAGGCAGCTGGAGGGGAAGAAGAAACTCTTAAGAAAGGTGGTAGACAAAGGAAAGATCAAGAATTTGCATAGGGTGTAGCAGCTGTCCATTAAAAAACTACTCTAGGGCCTTAGTAACAGCTCTCAGGAGGTTACAGACACCACTTCCTCTTCTGTCTGGTGAAACAGATGCTTCCCTCACATCTTACCATCTTACACTGAACAGGTTTTGCAACTAATCCTGTTAATTATTCTGAGGTGCTTTTCCAGAATGCATTATGGAGCAAAATTGCAAACCTCTTGATGGAGGAGGATATGATTTGAATGCATACCTTTTAATGAGATTGATAATACAGGCACCAGTTCCTGCTATTGTACCACAAGGTCGCTTACCTTCTTCCACATAGCCACAGTAAGAGGCTGCCTGAATATCAGGTACTTTTTTCATAGTAATAGTAAATTAATAAGAAAATATTTAAGAAAATACTGTATTACAACTGCATTCCTGAGGGGTCCTGATTACCTTCATTGACCTTTAATTAATTGATAATTAATTAAATTGTGCCTGTGACTGTGGAAGGGGAAGACTCCTCTCACCTGATCCCAGACATTGGCCATGTTCTCCTCAAAAGACAAAGCTGGGGGCAAGTGCTGTGTGTTCTGTTTCACTGTAACAGACTTGTAATTCGCCTTCCTGTCCATGTAGATGGCAGCGCCCAACAGGACAGCGCAGCCCCTGCAGCCACTTACTCCAGCCTTCCGGAGCCAGAGCTGTATCCCAGCCTGTCTGGAGACAGTGCCCAAGCCTCAGCCAGCTCCAGTGACTACCAGAGCTTGCTGCCTCTGGATGTCAACTGCATTCTCAAGCCAAACTCATTTGACATTGCAAAGATGGAGGAGCCTGCAGGTAGGAAGCAGTAGTATGTCACTGGTTCCCTGAGCCCTTCTTTGCGACCAAATTAGCGATGAGTTACACAGAGGGAAAAAACAGGTGTCTCTGTTTATTTTCTAATGAAGCCACTGAGGAGCATACTAATTTTGAGCAAATGAGTTTCTCTGCCACCAAATAAGCCTCACGGTGTATATAGCTCTTGGGTTTTAAGAGATAAGTGGGAAAAATGTATTGGGGGAAAAACTGAGGGATAGAAAGATATTTTACATGTACGTGGCATACTATCTCTGCAGCTCCTACACTGCACAAGCCATAGTGTACATGTCAATGCAAAGAATGTGTTGAATGTTTACTGCTGTAAACACTTATTAAAAAACCCCACATACATAAAGCATGTGCTCCTGTCTTTCATAGGAAATATCAGTGGAGATATTATTGATGAACTCATGTCTTCTGATGGTAAGTATTTAGCATCTTTTCTAATAATCACAAGTAGCAGCATGGTTTTTGTGTGAACAGCACTTAGAAGGCATCGGTTAAATCTGATGCCAAGAGTCAGTATGAAACTACTTCTTCCCATGTTGCCTCTTCTGTCACTCTTGTCTTTGCTCCCCTTTCTATTCCCTGCAACAGTTTTATTTAACAGTCAAAATAGGAAAACCTTAATCCAACAAGCACTTACCTGCATGAATAACCCACCAGTACTTAATTTAGGGAAAAAGAAAGAACAAGCTGATGACTAGTGTGCTGCCTTAAAATAGAAATCTGGTTTAATTCTATTCTGCCTAAAGCTTTGTGCAGGTGCTTTGAATAAGTATTTCAGAATATAGTTCTGGATGCAGACTGATACATGTCCGTCTGTGGTACGCTAACAGAACAAGTGTCACCTATTTCTGTTCTTGCACGTCTTTGGCCATATGAGTGCAGCACTGAACCACAGCTACTACAGAATTCATGTGCTCCCTTTACCTCTCTGCCACTGTCACTGAGGTGCCAGGCAAGGAGGTGAACCCAACTCACTTTGTTGCTTTTGCCCTGTATTCTGTAAGGCCTGCAATATCTGCCCCTCAAGCAGACCACTTCAGGGCTCATCCAGAAAGAGATGTGGTTTTAAGATCCAAGGGGCAAGATGGGATTCTGTGAACATTCCAGTATGTGGTTAACATGGAAACAGCCTCTGCTTCTAGAGCAGGGATATAGATAAAGGAATATAAATATAAATTATGGCTTTCTGGTTAAAGTTTTCAAAAGCTGCTCAGGAACTCCATTGCTGCAGAAGAAATTAAACCCATATTCCACAGCTATTACTCCACTTCAGCAAACTGACTTAAAATACCAAGGAAAAAAATGGCAGATACATCACTTACTGCCTTAGTTTGAATGCAGTACAGGTTTTCATGGTATGTACCTCAGTGAGCTTGTCAGATTATCAAGACTATTTTAATTATTAGACTAACCCTTATGACAAACATACTGAAATATGATAGGGCTGATTTTCCAAGTGTTTTAATTTAAACTAAACTGTTCCTGCTTTACAGTTTTTCCTCTCTTACGACTCTCTCCTACTCCCGGAGATGACTACAACTTTAACCTGGATGATAATGAAGGAGTCTGTGATCTCTTTGATGTGCAGATACTAAATTATTAGATATTATGTCAACCAGACTACTTATCTACCTCTAACTGTAACAATCTAGACTTCTTCATAACCTAAGTATTTGAATAATGAATGTATAACTTCTTAGTTCACTGACTCTGGGAGTATATTTCCTTTTGCTTCCTTTAACTACTTCACAAAACAAATTCAAGAACAAGAAAAAAGGGCTCTTATCAAAAATTCTGGCACTTTTTCACCTGAGTGTTTTTCTGTCTAAGCCAATTGTTTGGAGCTTTCTTTAGTAAGAAAAGTGAAAATACTTTATAGCCTTTTGATCATTTAAAAAAAAAAGATTAGTCTTCTTGCTCACAGTTAACAGCATTTTCTTTGAAGCTTTACTGCCAAGAAGCTTTATTTTTTAACTTTTCAAACAATTTCGAAGCTTTCACTGCCAAGTTGAAAAGTGAAGGGTATCAACTTGAGTTACACTAAACTGTTTCAGTGAACCATTTTGTGAAGTGCCTTCTGTTTTAGCACTTTAAGTTTCTCACACTGACTTCTGACATTCCACTTTCCTAGATGATAGGAAAGGTCTGTTTGTAGTTTGTATTGAAGTGTGCCAATACTTGTATATTAACAAGATTTTTTTAATAAAATTGTGCAAACAAAGCCATCAGTATTTGTGGTCTTTCATTTCTTGCAAACCCTTCATTGTCCATTTTGCATTACAACTGAGATAACAGGTTTGTGGCAGCATCCACATTTGCTGGTTCCTCTTCCAGATTTGTGGAAACCTGGGGAAAAAAATAGTTTCAGTTTAAGGCAGAGAACAATGTCTTTTTATTCTGCTTGGAAAAAAAAATCCAGACTAATAAATATCCATTGGCCAGAAGATTAATTTGACTTTTATATATTTCTTTTCGGCTAATTTTGCAGTTATATTTCAATAATTTGGAGAGATTGCTGGATACACTGAAGTTGAGACATAAGCAGAAAATGCTTTGTGCTTTGGGAGCATTGTACCAGTAACATAACACACACAGCCCAACTCAGACAGATTCAGCTTTTAGTTCACAACTGCTTTCAACAACGCTTCTGCAACTTTGAAGAAAGTACTATTACAGCTGAGTGATGTAGAGTCCTAATAGCCCAGGAGCAGTAGTACAGTCTGAATTCTTGGAGGAATAAAAAACAAGCCAGCAGGGACAGGACCACTGGCTCCAACTGCCTTGGAATCCTGGCTTGGCTTCATCCTGTGCTGGCAGCACTGTCACTTATGTTTCATTTTTCCCTCAGCATCTCCTTAAGGTATTTGACACTTGTTAAGTTGCTCCCAGCTGCACAGAAACTTGATCACCTCAGGCACACTGACAGCTCATGTCCACTTCTCCAAACTCCACCTTCCCCCAACAGCAGGATGGATTCATCTGCATCGCATCCTGAAGGACTGCTTTCTCTCCCTGAAACTGTGCCTAGAGCATCAGTCAGCAGAAAGAGTTTACATGGAGAAACTTGACAGGAATTAAACTTTTATTAATTAATTCTTGTGCAAGACTGCAAGTAGGCCTGTATAAAAATAAAAAAAAACCCAAATAAACTAGACAAAGGCAAGAGAAATACTGTCTTGAACCCCAAGTGCTGCAGGCAAAACCTCTACTACAGAAATTGCTGCTTCAGGTGTTGGTCCTTCTGATGAGGTGATACAAAGGCTTAAGAATCAGGAACAAAGAGAGGCAGAACTGTTTGTTTCAAACCACTGTCAGGAGTTTCAGGTAGGGAACAGCCAGGTTCACCCTCTCTGTGTCTATTCATGTAGAGGTACAAGTTTCAAATCAAGGGGATGGAGCTGGGACTAACTTAAAAAAAAAAATTAGAAATCAGCTAGAACGTAATTTTAAAATATGCTTTTGAAGCGTGCTTCAGCATGGCTGCCACCCTCTTATCTCTCTACTTGGTAGTTATATAGAATTTGAACATGCTAACTGTGTTTCAGCATTACCACACAAATGAAATTCATAAAACAGGGATTCTAGCTTTAAAGCAACTGCATGAACTCACAGATTCACAGAATATTTTGAGGTGGAAGGGACCAACAAGGATCATCAAGTCCAACTCTAAAGTAAATGGCCATTAGAAGGGCTGAACTCAGCACATTGGTACTACCAGCACCACACTGACCAACTGAGCTAATTGCCTGCAGTCTAAGAGACACATAATGCTTTAAACACACACACTCTTTTCATCCTCCTCAAATTTTTACAAAGGGAAATTACCTGCTGAGTGTTCTGAGGTTCTGCTGTGGCACCTTTTGATAGCTGCCGGATTTCTTTCTGAACTTCAGCAAATGCTTTATTTATTGTGCTAACTTTTTCAGCGTTTTTAATGTTTATCTGGGAGAGAAAAAAATACACACATGGGTATTTTTAACAAAAATTCCACTGATGTGAAACTGCCCCATTTTTGTGCAATTATTATGCAGCCAGTGTTACATGCTTACTTCATTAGGTCATCTAGCTGTGTACTAATAAATTCAAAATTAAGAGTTAAACTTGCTCTGCTGGAATGGGAGCCCATAGTGATCCAGGAAGAGAACACAGAGAAAGCAAAAGTCAGTCTTCACAGGCCCTGCCACACCACCCTCAGCTCCTCCTAGCTGGAATGAAGTCCAGGAAGGGTTCCTCCTGTCATCTCTCTGGTGGACTGACCCTGGCTGAAAGCCAGGTGCCCACCAAAGCTGCTCCACTGCTGCCTTTTTCAGCTAGACAGGGGATAGGAAATAAAATAAAAGGCTCATGGGTAGAGATAAGGGCAGAGAGAGATCACTCACCAGTTGCCATCATGGGCAGAATAGACTCAACTCAACTTGGGGAAAATTACTTTCATTTGCTGTCAAACAAATGCTGCAGAGGAATCAGCTCAGACACCTGGAACACCTCTTCCCCCTCCTTCTTCACTGACCTTGGTGTTTGCAGGGCTGCTTCTTTTAAAAATTCTCACTCCCCTGTTATGACTGCTGCTGGTGGTATGCTTCTTAACTACATCAACCCAGAGGCACTGCCAGTACCTGATGGGCTCTGCCTTGGCCAGCAGCATATCCATCCTGAAGCCAGCTGGCATTGGCCCTTTCAGACATAAGGGAAGCTTCTAGCAGCTTTTTAGAGAGCCATGCTTGTAGTCCTTCAAACCAAATACAATTTGTAAATGATTTTACTATATTGAATTTCTTCCATTAGCTTACCTTTCATCATCACACCTTGCATCCTAATTGTTTGTACTATAGCTCTGGCCAACAACATCTACCAGGTTTTGCCACAGTATTTAAAGAAACTCTACAGCTGTAGCAGAGTGGAATGTGTATCTCTAGGCACCTCAGCCTCTCTTTTAGCCCAAGTCTGCCTTGTTATTTCATCAAAGATTTTACTTTCAAAGAGGAAGGGCTAGAATATGGACATGTGTTGCACTCTGGGGACAACTGTCTGTGGTAGAGGAGCAGGGTGAATGCAAGAGGGCATAAACTCACCACTGCAGCAAAGATTCAGCTGATCTGAGCCCTAGCACCTGCTGCTTCCAAAGTCTGGAACAGGATCATAGCCAGGTGATAACCTATTACATTGCAAACATTCCAGAAGCATGCTCATAGGTCTTCAGGCAACCCCAAATTTCAGCATACCTACTGCTGTTTCAAAGGCTAGCCCTGTAGTTCATCTCTGAGCAATTTAAACAGGTAGAAGCAAACTGTGAATGGTTACACGTATTCATTTTACTTTCAAAGCCTCCATAATTTCAGAGCACGTATGCAGTAACAACAATTCCATTCTGTCTGACCACGAAAACCAGTATTAAGAACGCAGTGGCAATGAGGCTGACAGAACAGGCCTACTCAGATGAACATTTTAACTGGGACAGTGACTGGAGAAATACAGCCCCAGCTCCCAGCTCTGATCAGAGTGGATGGACTGCTGGTAACATGATGTACAAAGACCATGTGTTCAATCAGGCCTTGTGACCATCTTCCAGCTTCACAGGGGTTTTAGAAGGTTCCAGTCAGTTTTAATAGTGATGTCCTCAACTGCTCAGGCAGGACTCGTCCACAGAAAGAGAGAGGCTCTATAGCTAGCATGGGTATCTACATCAAAAGTTGTCTAACAGTACAATGAAAAAGTCCATTGTAACTGTCTGAACAGTTACAATGGACTTTTAGCTATTAATGAGTAAATGTATTTTAGCGATTTTTTTTTCTGAGCATCTTCTTATACTCCTTAATGATAAGTAAATCACATTAAACCCAAAGGCTTAATGCATTAAAGAACACAGCTTCAAACACAGAGAATAAAATTTTACTCCTAATAAGCTTTTCAAGACTATGAAACTCAGACATTTCATGAATATGATTTTAAACCTGTTTCTCCCTTTATTATACAGAACAGTCTAGACTAAGAGGAGATGCGATGCCAGCAACATGAAATTGTTTTTTCTAAACTTTGTTACATTCCTGTCTGTCCATCAGATTAATTTGTCAAGTGGAGTTCGCAGGAGAAAATCTGAAACAGCCTTTTTTTAAAGAGCCATTTACTTGTGTTTGTCCAGCAGACTGCAACTGCATCAAGTGGAGAAAATAAGCCACTATCTGCTTTTATTACTTTTATTTACTTTACTTACAATTATTTACTTATTACTTTTTTACTTTTATTACCAGATGCTTTTCTAAAGGGACAGCTGAACTCTTGCAGCACACACACCTCTCAGGCTGGAGGCAGGGTTTGAGAAGATACTCACTGCTCACAACAGGAAAACTCTTGCTTAGATCACCCCCATCGCTCTTCCCCTGCACTGCTCCCTGCTCCATAATCCACTCTCTCCCTCCTCTGGGCTGTGCTCCTCTACAGACACGAAAATAACAACATTATTTTTGCTTCTTTGTTTTTCCATTGCTTTAGTATGTTAAACTGGCTCACAGAAGCATCTGAAGAGCATCACAGCCCATATAAGGGGCAGAAAAGGGGCAGAGAAAAATTAATAGCAAAACATCCAGCACTGCACACTCCTAGCTCTGTTCACTGCATCTCACTGACAGTTTTACTTAACAGCTGAGGCAAATAAAAAGCTACTAGATCAGAAAAGGCTCCATCCTTTCTGGTTCTTCCCCACCAAAATGCTTCTCTCTGCATTCATTCATTCATAATTAAGTTTGTTCAACTCGCCAACCCAGCACATAAAAATGCAAAATGTATTTTTTAATGGCTTTTGCTGCTGATTTAGCAAGTTGAGTCACCCAGTGGGCGTAGAATTCCTGAGCTAGCATCAAGGAGAGCTGTGGAAATATAGCCCAGAGCCTGGCAAGGCTCCCTTCCTGAGACCAGGAATGTGATGGAAAGGAGCAGGACTTCTCCTTGTTAGTTGTACTAACTATACCCAGTGGTTTGGATCAAGGCATTTTGTTAAACTCTACCCTGAATTACACCCTCAGCGACGCTGTGAATGCAGTCCAGTGAACGCGAACTCGCTGAACTGCTGATGCGCCCTTTAGCATCGCATTCCCGAGGACAAGGCGAGATACCATCAGACACTTCCCAAAAGACACCCCTCAAGCACAGCCGGAAGCTTTCTGTGGCATACGCCTGCAGATTAGTCAAATGAACTTCTTGTGCTTCTCCTTTTGCAGACGATACACACCGTTTTTCCACATACAAACCTAATTTTCGGGTGAAAATCGTGCACTATGCCGTTGTATGTTCTGACGCACATTGCCCCTAAACCATCTCGATTTAATCACTTCCGAGCGCCTGCAGCGCCGCGCAGCGAGGTCGAAGGGGAAGAATCCCCGCCAGGCCGAGGCCTCCCGCGGGCGCTGCAGCAGGGCCGGGGCCCTCCCCGTGGTGGGGCGCTGCCGCAGCCCGGCCAGCGCCTCCTCCCGCCGCAGCACTCACCTGCTTCAGCCCGGAGGTGACGGGCCGCGCCTTGCCCTTGGCCTTGGCCCTGAGGACGCCGCTGCGGGCGATGCGGAACACGCTGCCGGCCTTGGCGGCCCCGCCGCGGCTCTTGCCCATGGCGGCGGCGGTGGAGGCGCGCGGGCAGGTGACGTCACACGGGGCTGTGACGCGAGCAGCCGCCAATGGCCCACAGCGCCGCGCGGAGCCGCCAGGGGGCGTGCGCCGCCTCGGGTGGGCGCTGTGGAGCCGCGCCGGGGGACGGGACTGGAGGAGTGGCGCTGTCCCTATCCCTGTCCCTGTCCGGTCCCGGCCCTGCTTGCCTCTCCCGCGCCTTCGCAGCCAGCTTTTGCGGCACGGGAAGGCTGAGAGCTCCTTGGCGGGCGCCCGCAGCCCAAGCGCCGAGTCCAAACCTCCGCGTTGCCGCAAGCACCTGCCCACGGGCAGCCCCCGGCACACGCGGAGGTTGGATAAATTCACACTGGGTGGTGGGACACCCTTCTGCCTCACGGCCCGGCTTGGGAAAACGTGAAATCTTCCTGCGGCGTATTCCAAAGGGAATTGGGTTTACACCCCTGGGAGAAAACGGGAGGGGATGCAGGGGTGCGGACTTGGCTTTACTTTCGGGAGTGGGGGGTCACCCCAGGAATGGGCACTGCCGCACACTCGTGCTCTGGCGGGACGGGGGCTGGTGGAGCCACCTTCCCTCAGTTGGAGCGGGCTCTTGAGAGATGGCACTGCGTCCCCCGGGCTACACCGACGGTGCGGGGGGGAGGCTGCGGAGAGCCTGGGTGACGAAGGGCTTGGGGCGACAACAGGCACGGACAGGCCAGGAGGCCGGAGCGCTGCAGGTCTCCTTATCAGCGCCCGAGGATCGGGGCGTCGCCGCCCGTCGCCTTCAAATCGGGCGCAGCCGCCTCTCCCGCCCCAGCCCGTCCTATCCCATCCCGATCCGTCCCGTCCTGTCCCGTGCCGTGCCGTGCCGGCAGGAGAGCAGAGCCATGCTGCACTGGGGATACGACGAGCACAACGGTAGGGAACAGCGGCCGGGGCCGTCGGGGCGGCCAGCGGCGTCCCGCGGGCAGCACTTCCCGCCGCTGGGCTGGGCAGCTCCCGCGCCCTCGGGAGAGCTGGGCGAGCTGAAATGCTTTGCAGCGTGAGAGCGAGCCGATTTTTGTCTCGGCATTCTGCAAGGCAGGCTGCTGAGAGGTGTCCGTGCGTGCGGCATCGCCTGCAGAGCCGGGCCGGGCTTGGCTCCGGGTCGGGTCTGCCGCGGGATTTCCTTCGCTCCTTTAGCCGAACACTTGCGTGCACAGATCGAGTACGTGGCTGACAGCTGCACTGATGGGAACTGCTGTACCAACGGTGCTTTTCTGATTCCAGCTCTGTTCTGCTTCTACACGGTGGGAAATCCTAGTTACTTGGCTGGGTTATTTAAATGTATAACTATGCACCTAAGAGGAGATGCTTTTGGCTTTTAGTTGTTCAGTGGTTTCCTTCATCTTGTCAGTCTTTGAAGTCCTAAGATGGGCTCATCAGCAGGCTTAAAGACTTGGCTGTTTTGCATCTTCAGTCATGCAAACGCTGCTCCAGTGTGCATACGGTCTCACAAGTCATGCAAGTAGAAATAAAAGTGTTTTTGTAAATTCTAGGTTCAGCTCTGATGGAATATCTTATATTGTCTGTACACAAAGAAATCAAATGCTGTGACAGTAAAGGGAGACAGCTATATATTTGCATATACTAATGCCTATAAGAACATGCTTTGTGTATATTATTACTTAAACTTTGAAATACTGTTTGTGCAATACTACGTTTCCTTCCTGGCCCTCTTGTTCCATCTTTTCTGGATGGATGTACTTTTCCTGAAAAACTGGGTGGTGGTGGTGGTGGATCACAGGGATGTTGCAATGATTGGGTGTGTTATCTGCTGTTGTGCAGTCTACCCTACCCCTACCCTGAAGACGTAAATGGGTCTTGTTTTTCAAATTTTTCCTCCATACGTTTCTATGCTTTGAGCTTCACCTGCACTGCCCAGATAAGAAGCCCACTTTCCCTCCCTTATCCTATCTCTTCTTGTTTGCTATTCTGAACTTCTAGAGAGGGGAGGCCTCCAGAATGTCTACTGGGGTGGCCCTGGACCTTGCTTGAGGCCCTGTCTCTCCTATAAAACTCTATTTACTGCCTGCCTGGTAACATATTTGAGGTGGAGTTTGCCTTTCACTTCTTTCTTGTAGCCCCACAGCACCTGTGGGGTGGATAGTTCCTCATCAGTCCATCCCCTTCACCACAGCTTTCACAGGAGGTGAGAGGAGGGAGGCATGGATATTGAACACTTCAGTGCTCTTCCCTACATCGGTTTTATTTCTCATCTTTTTCTCTTATACTGCATTTATTTTACTGATTTTGCTTGATTGAGTAGCGGGTGAAGGATTATTGTTTGATTGAGTAGCAGGTGAAGGAAATTGCTCTGATTCTTGGAAAATTTTGTTTGCCTTCATGGCCCTGAAAATAGTTTCTCTGAAACTAAGATTACCTTTTGCAATTCAGACAGAAATAAATGAAATTAATTAAATGTGGTGCAGATATATAGTATGGTTGACTGCCTAAAGAGTTGAAAAGACATCTGTGTTCACTCTGAGTTCTGCAATTGCTACTTGCAACAGTCACAACATAAATTATTATGTGCATAAAGTAAACTGGCAAATATTAAAATATACGTGTCTGCATATATGGAATATCTATGTTTAAGGACATGGGCTCACTGTTAGGTAAAGAAATAAAAGATTTGGAGATGGACCTCGACTGAACACCAGGTGCCCACCAAAGCCACTGTATCACTCCCCTCCTCAGCTGGACAGGGCAGAGAAAATAGACTGAAAGGCTCAGGAGTTAAGATAAGGACAGGGCGAGATCACTCTCCACTTGCTTTCATAGGCAAAATAGACTCGCCTTGGGGAAATTAGTTTTATTTGTTGCTTATCAAATCAGAGTAAGGTAACAAAAAAATAAAATCTTTAAAACACCTTCCCTCCAACCCTCCCTTTATCCCAGGCCCAACTTCACTCCTGATTTTCCCTATGTCCTCTCCTGCACCAGCTGTGGTCAGTTCATCACATGTTGTCTCTGCCTCTCCCTTCTCTTCAGCCGCAGGACAACTCACACTCTGCCCCTGCTCCAGCGTGGGGTCCCTCCCACGGAGACAGCCTTCCATGAATTTCTCCAATGTGAGTGCTTCTCACAGGCTGTAGTTTTTCACAAGGTGCTCCAGCGTGGATTCCCCTGGGGGCCCCAAGTCCTGTGAGCAAACCTGCTCTAGCTTGGGCTTCCCATGGGGTCCTGTCAGGAGCCTGTTCCAGTGTAGGCTGTCCATGAGGTCATAACTTCCTTCAAGACACATCCACCTTCTCCAGCTGGGACTCTCCATGGGCTGCAGGTGGATCTCTGCTTCACTGTGGACTTCCATACAGGACACAGCTGTCTGACCCTGGCCTTCACTATGGTGCAGGGAATCTCTGCTCAGGCTCTGGGACCATGTCCTCCCCTTCCTCTTGGTGCCTGCAGAGCAGTTTCTCTCACATATTCTCACTCCTCTCTGTCAGCTGCTGTTGCACAGTAACTTTTTCCCCTCCTTAAATCTGTTACCCAGAGGTGCTAGCATTGCCCTTGATGGCCCCAGCCTTGTCCAGCAGTGGGTCCATCCTGGAGCCAGCTGGCACTGGCTCTATTGGACATGGGGAAAGCTTCAGCAGCTTCTCACAGAAGCCACACCTGCAGCCTCCTTGCTACCAGTGTCTTGTCACACACACCTAATGCAGAAGTTCTTGGTTACTTTGATGCACCTATTTCTGAAATGCATGAAGGTGTTATTTTATTTGTGAAAACCTTGGCCTTTGCTTTCTTGCCACTTTTCTTACCTCACAGTGCTGATGTTGCTTATCTGTAGAGGCATAATACTGAAATCTTGAAGACTGGCTTCAGTGTGGCATCATGCATGCTTTTCACTGTTGCTCAAGGTCAGGATGGGAATGTTCTTGCACCTTGAATCCTTTTTCGTTTACAGGGGAATTGCTTTAGTTAAAAGGCAAATCAAAGAATGAGTAAGGTTGGAAGGGACCACAGTGGGAAATCAACTGATTTCAGTTTACTATTTGTTTAATGAAATATATGGTAATTATTTATATGTATTGTCTGTTACAGCAAAAATTTCTCTTGATCTAGTTACTACAGTAATGCTGAGGCATTTTGTAAATAAAAGGGATATTAATTCATAGAATCATTTAGATTGCAAAAGACCTTTAAGTTACGTCAGTTGAGCCATAACTCCTTATACGTTTTTTCTTTCTGAGAATAATTACATCATTTCAATATCTGATTTTTAAAAGGTGCTTAATTTTACCCATAATAAATTTTTAGTTGCTTTTGTTTGAGCTCATCTTACTGTAGCCTAATATGCAATCAAATTACTTCCAAACCTAAGTTTATAAATTTAAGCACTCTGTGACTGATAAACTGGGCAACGGATTCTCTTTAGAAATAAATGAGGATGTGATCCTGTCAAGGTCAGACCATACTAAAATAAGGAATTTTCTATATATAATAACAAACTGTGGAAACAAACCAAACCCAAACCCCTTTTCATCTGTGCATGCTCCATTTATGCACATATAGAGGCTCACTGGAATTCAGCTGTATCCTGTAGTGCCTTCACTGGGCTTGTCTCAAGTTGTCCTGTTGATGAAATTTGTAATCTTTAGCTTCAGCTGAATCAAAATGCAACACTGTGAGGTGCTATAGTGAGTTCTGTTTCCTGCCAAACCGTCATTGTGAGATCTGTTTCATGAACTGGCTGTGTGCAATGCTGGTGAGTGGTACGTGCAGCGATAGTCTAACCTAAAAGTGTCAGACAATTCATTGCCTGTGGTAATGCTGTGTCCAAAATAAAGGCATGGAATCTTCAGAGCAGCTGGTTCAGTTTTTTGTCATAAATCAGTCACAATAGCTTTGGTTGTTAAGAGCTACTAGAAAATTGCCTCTAGCAAGAGAACATATTCTGAACAGCAGGAGAGGATTTCATAAGTTCAAAAATTGGTATATTAATCACTTTCATTCAGTAAAGGAAAAAATGAAAGGAGGTGAATTAATGAGTTATACTCCCTGGATGTGTCTGAAAGTGCATATTTAAAAAACTGAAGTGTACATTATTTTAATATGGAGGCATCTAATTCAGAAGAAATTTTTACCCTGGCAACCCCGCTGGCTTAAATCTGATTATATGACATGCATTTGAGTATTTCTTTCAACTGTAGTAACTTTGTTTTACAACAGTCATACACAAAGTTTGCATTGGGCTGGGGTCTGTAGAAACGAATTGAGTCACAGTTTTCCTAGTGTGACAAAAGCATAATTGTACTAGATTGCTGGTAGATTACCGAGTAAGGAATACCTATTGATATAACCTAGTGGTATAAAATGAGCTGAAGTTTCTTGATACTTTCCTGTATGTTTTGAAAGGTCAAATGTCTGGTAGTTTGGTTACTGGTAGCTGTTTAATCACCGTAGCAAACCAGTATTTTGGTCATCTGAGCCAAGAACAAGTGCCAAACCAGCAATAATGTCCTTTTAGAACTGAATATTACTGTTAAATAATTAGGTAGTGACAGAATCACAGCCCTGGGTCCTCTTTTTGGCAACTTTGTATTTTTTCTGAATGCAAGTCATCCATATTATTTAATTCAAATAACTGTAGTTATTTCTGAGACAGAGCAATAGGACACCAAGTAGTTAAGCACATAACTATATTTTTTGGCTTTTCTCAGTTAAGGAGTATTAGAATTATTAAAATTAAGTAGCAATAAACTTTTTCTAGGAGTTCCGAATCACAGTAGTGAGGTATAAATTATCGAGTGGTGTTTCTTACAAATAAAAATTTGTGTTGCATCCCTAACTATAGGGTATTAGGATCTAAACACAATTTAAATTATATTCTAAACTGTATGTAGTTAGAATATTGAATAGCTTTGATGACCATTCGTGAGAGGAATTAAGTTTAAACAATTTAAGTTTCAAACCAGTAGGATTTTTATCTTCTGCCTTAGAATTTATTTCCTTTTTGAGTTTAGTTAATGAAGTAACTAACAAAAGTACTTTTTAAAAATTAAGACTGAAGGCTTTCGTCTTTGTTCTGACATCTTAGGCTACTCTTTACAAGTTTTCCCACTTCTGTTTTTCAGTGCTGCTCAGAGGAGAATCATTCTCTGCCCAGGTGCGGTGCAAGCTGCAGCCCCCAGCGCTTCTTCCCTGATTTACTGTCGGGGTGCATGGGTGCTTTTAGCACCTGTGAGTTTCTGAGCTGTGTTCACTTCTATTGAAGTCGAGGAAAGAAAAATATCTAACTGCTTTTGATGTTAGGCTATTAACCACTGCATCATACATTTTCATCCTTTTTTGTCATCATTTTTATTTAAGTGCTAACCCATCCAGAAAGACCCAAACCCAATTTTTGCACTGAGGTCAGTTATCTTCAATGTAGGGAGTTAGTTATGAGGATTTCCAGTGATGCGGATTTTATTTGACAGGTTCTGATGCTCATACTAAATATTTCTTATATCCAGTCTCTCAATTGATTTATTATGCTTTTTAGCCATTATAAGCCTAGAGGAAAAACAAGTTCTGTGCTCTTTTTAATACTGAAAGATCGTTTGCCCTGCAGACTTTCACCTTTCTCTTTTTCCTTTCTTCTTTCCCCTTGCCTTCCCCTCCTTTCCAACCTAAACCTTGTTTTCTGTCTTTATAGAATGTATTCCCCAGGCAACTTACTGTTGATATTTTTCTTTACCATCTTATCCAAATATGGTTAAACAAGGGCACCTATATCAACACGTATACTCTGATTGTGAATTATTGGGAATTCTCTGATGCTTAGTAGGTAACAACAGATAACTCACACATCTTATCAGTGAAGCCTTTCTTACTGTTTTTGGATGTTATTTGCTATTTTCTCATATCCATATTATTGAGTTATTAGCTTTTCAGGTGACATTTGGTTTAGCCTGCTTGGAGAGAGGAAGGTTGAGATGACTAGTATTGATTAACAGCTTCTTTTGTCCTATAATTTCTACCTAAGTCAGGTCAATGGCAATGCATCTGCATCTGGAAGATCTGCTCTCATCAGCTGAAGGCAGTAGAAATCCAAACCTCACACAGGCACCACTGTCCTGAGTGTTCCTGTTCTTTGATTTTGGCAGTGCTACTCTAGTGTGTGTGTATGTGTGCCTGTGTGCGTGGACACTTCATGATTAAAGGGTGACAGTCTCTCTTCCTTGTCACAGCTGGTGTGCCCAGTTGGTGGCTGGGAGGAGGCGATCAGAGGTGCAGCAGTGTTTAGGTTCCAGGCACTGCCATCAGGTTCCAGGAACCACTCAGCATTTCCTGACATCACCAATTGCTTTTTTTGACATCTCCCATCACATTCAGAGTGATCGGAGGAAGATGTGTTCTCAGGTCTTTTGCAGCAAATGAATAAGGCATAAAAATTTCTTAATACGGAGATTTGCATAGAAAAGAGGTAATCCTTAAAGACACAATGAGACATGATATTAGCCCAAAATGGCATGCCAAAAATTTATTGGGACATAGTGCCTGTTGGATACAGGATGCCCGATTTGAATGAGCATTTGTTTTATGTGTTTTGTGCATAGCTTAGTCCTACTGGGAGTAATTATCTGCATACTGTGGCCTTGTTAAAAGGTGCATGCAAGGTGCATGAAGAGGTCCAGAGAACTGCTATTGTGGTATGATGCAGCAAAAGTAGCTGAATGTTTTGATCTGTGTTTTCCTGATGCATCCTTTTTGAATTTAAAAGATGCAGATGCGGACAATCCAAGCAGAGTTTTCTCTCATAAGAATGAGGGTGCTGTCAGCAATTTAGGCTTCTCCTCCAATGCATTGCAGGGCCTGCCCACTGGAAGGAGGTTTTTCCTGTCGCTAATGGAGACCGTCAGTCACCCATCGACATCAAAACTGAGGAAACCAAGTATGATCCCTCCCTCCGTCCTCTAAATCCCAGTTATGATCCAGCTTCTGCTAAAATCATCCTTAACAACGGGCACTCCACCAGTGTGGAGTTTGATGACACCGTCAACAAATCAGGTTTGTTCCTTTAGTCTTGCACTGTAACTTCCTCCACCAATTCCTAAATAGAATGCCTACAGCCTGGGCATGTCTCACTGCTGGATATGAACTCCTTATAAACAGTAAGGCTTTGCTCCTCTGGATGAGAGATTCCTTTTTCCCTGTCATTCAGCATGATGCAGTGTGGGAACATATTTGGACACAAGTTTGAGGTTGTTTCTCAGCAAGTGTTGAGATTTCCTACTTAGAGGAGTGGTTTGATCCACCCCCACCAGTTGGATAGTGCCAGCCCCCTGTTTGAACAGTGTTGTTTGCAATTTTTCAAATGCTGCTCTCTCTCTCTCACTGCAGATGAATCCTTTGTGTCTCATTACAGGTTCATTCCAACCGAATCGCTCAAATCTCTTATGTGAATTTAGCTGCAGGTTTGGTTATATGTTTTTCCCCTTTTTACAACCTATACTTGGACTTATGACAAGTAAGAGCCAATACAGAACAAGTGAAATAGATCCCAAGTAATCCCTTTCCTTCTCTGAAAAGTATTATTGCCCAAGTCTTTTCCAGGGGTGTGTAGCTTCCCTTTTTGCAAACAATAATTCTTATTTAGAAGTTCTCTGGTGTATCATAGTCTTTTTAATGTTACTGCTTTCATCTTTGAAACCTTCTCTTGGATTTTGGGGAAGTCAGCATGCCTCCTCTTCAAGCTGTAGGAGTGCAGAATCTTCAAGCAATAAAATCATTTTGTGGCTGTGTGAGACTTAGCTGAGGATCCAAGACCATATGATGCTTTCACAAGCATCAAAGCCAGAGAGAGACTAATTTTTGATGACCCCTTAGTCCTGAGGACTTATTAGCTCATAGTGGCAAGAGAGAGAGACATAGATGGAGACACCGTCATGTTTTTGTTTCCTGAACAGTCTTAGTTTTAAACTTTCTATCAACATTGGATGTTGCCTGAAAGCCACCAGCTGACCATCAATGATCAGTCTGACCTTGTGTCAGATGCCGTGGAACTTCCCAGAATTAATCTCTGCTTCGAGCCTAGTAGATGCTGGTGAACTAAAGCACATCTCTTAGAAAAATATACAATCTTGATTTCAAATTTTCCAGCGATGCTGAACCTACCACAGCCTTTGGTAAGTTGTTCTAATTGTTAATTACCCTCACAGTTTGAAAGAAAAAAAGTTAACGAATGTGAATACACCAAGAACCTCTTCCACTCTCTTTACTTCTTTCATGAATTGACAGGGCCTGAGCAATGTTTCTCTAGGCTTTCCCTGGTACCAAAGCAATGGTAATGCAATCCTCCTCTTACTGCTTTCCCCAGGCCATATCTCCAAGGATATAGTTCATATCATGGCAAAGCACTGACAGATGTTGATCAGATAATTAACAGATGGAATACCCAGTCTCCTTCATTAGACTCCATGTCTTTTATGCATGGACCAGATTCTTCAGTTCACAAACATGAATTGAGTAATTCACTATTTTCCCTAATATTTGTCACTGACAAACTTTATCAGTACTGTTTTTGTTTTCTTTCAGGTCATTGCTCAAAAAATACTGAATTTTCTAGGGCCCAAATTTGGCTTCTGGGGCACCTCTGTGAAGTAAGAACTCCTGCCATGTGTTGGTTTCATGAAAAAAATCAAATTAATTGGTATTAAATACATTAACATCTTCTAATGCATTATTAACTGACTCCCATATGAACTATTTCCTCACTTTGGTCAACACTGGAACTGGGCTGTCAAGTCTGTAACTGTTTGTGTAAGTCTGTTTATGCTCTTTGGTGCCACATTAGCTCTATTCTTTGAAATTGCTCTATTGATCTTCTTCCAATATTTTTCAAAATTCAAGATACTGATATTTGCCTTAAAAACTTCTGACTACCCTCTTCCTTAATTACTGTTGGAATGAAATGGTTTTACCATCACTGTGTGATGTGGCACAAATACACCAACAGACCATTTTCCATATTGTTCAGCATAAGTATTCCATGCTGGTGCATTTCTACATAATAGTTTTTCCTCAGCTAGTTAGAACACTGATCTTTACACTTTTCTAGGATCATTTGCATCAAAGTATACAGTCCTTAAAAGAAAGAATTTAAAAGTGCCACTGCCCCCCATCTCCTCTGTTTGCTGTTTATAGGCTGTGTAAATGCATATTTTTTGAGTTGAAGCTTTAAGAAAGTTAAATATTTTTCCCCAGAATAAACAGTCCCAGTTCTTTTTCATTATCCAAGATACTTGTGTTAGCAAATGGGCAACATAAAAGTTCTTCTTTCATCTTTATTTGGTGTATTTTGTTCCTAAGAAAGCATAGGTTTTGCACTAAGCATAGAAGAGAGAAAAAATTGCTATTGTCCTCCCTACTGCTCTTAATTTAAAAAAACATCTGGTTAAATCTCCTCTCATTTCCCCTTAAAATTTCTGTAATGAGCCAGTAAACTATTCCAGACTGATTCCCAGACTCTCAGAGGGCATATAGAGCTGGGAGAGTGGAGTGATTTGTTTTGCTGTGAATAAGGAATCTTTCTGAGTGTAATTCACGTTCCAGACTCTGTGAAGAGATATTTTGATTCTAAGTCTGACAAGAAAATTACGAGTGCTTGCAAAAGCAAAATAATGAAAGCCCACCCATATGCATGTTAGTTTGAATAGAATTAGAACAGAATAGAAATAGAAAGAACAGAGTAGAGTAGAAAAGAATAGAATAGACTCTTTAAGTTGGAAGGGGCCTGCAGCAATCATCTTGTCCAACTGCCTGACCAGTTCAGGGCTAACCAAAAGTTAAAGAGTGTTGTTAAGGGCATTGTCCAAATGCCTCTTAAACTCTGATAAGCCTGGGGCTTTGACAGCCTTTCTAAGAAGCTTGTTCCAGTGTTTGACCACCGTCATGGTAAAGAAATGCTTCCTAGCATCCAGTTTAAATCTTCCCTGGAACAACTTGGAGCCTTACCCACGAGTCCTGTCACTGGATACTTGAGACAAGAGACCTGCAGCTCCCTCTCTGCTTCCCCTCCACAGAAGTAGAGAGCACTGAGGACATCCCTCAGCCTCCTTTTCTCCAAACTAGAAAAACCCAAAGTATGTAGCTGCTCCTCATAGGACATGCTTTCCAGCCCTGTCTAATTGTCAGTAATATTGCAGTTGTACAATGCACATGTAACATTGGCTTAATTTTATTTATGTTAATATAAGCTCCTTTTCCTCCTTCAATCTGATATAACTGGATCTAGTTGCAAATGAAGGAAAGAGCCCTGAAAATTTAAGCTCCTCCTATTTTCCACCAAATTTCAAAGGTGAAAAAAATTCTGCTGGCATTACATTTTTATGATCCTGCTCCTTATTCATAAAACCTATATTTTGAGCTTAATTTCTTAGTGATTCTTTTGAATATAATCAAGAGAGGAAACTCTTGAGTGTTGAAAAATAGAAGTATTTTCCCATTCTCTGAGAGATATCCAACCTTGACAATAACAGCATACATTTTAGTGGGCCATAACCCACTAATCTGCCCATAAATGCAATTTTCATAGTCATATCCTCAACAGGTGAGGGTTTCTGTAGTACTTGTAAGAAATGGAAAGCCATCTGAGACAACTTATGAGCAGGAGCAGAGGAGTGTCCGAAGACTGAAGTCTGGTGTGAGGTTAGAAGATGTGGATAGGGACTCCAGTTCTCTCAGTGAAGTCTTTTCCTCTGCTTGGGTTTCCAGTGCTGACTGGGGGGCCACTCAGCGGGACCTACAGACTGCGCCAGATTCACTTCCACTGGGGATCCAATGATGAAGCTGGCTCTGAGCACACGGTGGATGGGATGAAGTATGCGGCAGAGGTAAGGCTTTGCATG
>VYZP01035285.1:432-12415 GCA_013400635.1 Hypocryptadius cinnamomeus | reverse complement strand
AAACCAAATGTTATATTTAATAGTCATTTAAACTGAAACTTCACTCCTTTAAGGTTAATTTTTGCAGCAGCTGAAATCTAAAAGCTATTTTTTGTACAGCTTGTGAAGGTTTATTAGCTTTAGGAGACCGTTAAGTAGACTCTGGAAGCACTGCATGCCTTGCCCTTCAATAGATCACAGAAAACTAAACAATGAGCATTTGGATGTCAGAAAAAAAAGACAAACAACTTTCTCTCAGAAGAAATGAACACAATTGAGTATGCCAAACAGGCAACCTGGCTTCTTTCTGTGATTTCTAGCATCTCTGGGGCATGAGTGACACAGTGCTCAACCAGATTAAGCTATATTTGTTGCTAGGCAGCTCTACTGTTTTGGTTCTTAAACACTGCACAGATGAAATGTACACTGTAAATACAGGTTTACCTCTTTACACTATGAAAATTTGGACACAAAAATCCTTTCATTCATCACTTATTCCAGTGATGACTAATTCTAGGAACAATTTCACATGCACAGCTGGTATTGCAAGGCTTGCTAATTAAATATCAAGGCAAATAATTAAGACTCTCAAGTGTTCTGAAATGATAGAAATCCTGGAAGGTGCTGAGGTAACACTTATCATTCCTGACAGATCTATAAAACCACAACAACAAGCAAAGGGTACCTGTAAATCAATGACAGGGAGCTTAAGCACCATAGTAAAACTACAGAATTAAGGCTTTTATCTATACAAGCCTGTGTGTGCAAGGCAGAGGTGTAAGTCCCCAGCAGAACAGTGGAAGTTATGTCAAAAACAGTGAAATAGCAATGCCATTTAATGATAGACTGATTTGACAACATATTTTTATGCATTATTTCACATACATAGTTTAGTCCAGAAATTTCTGTCCACATAAAATCATAACCTTTCCCCCCCACCCCAAAAATCACATACATAATCCCATAAACTTCTATATATGCCTAGATGTAGACACACAGACATACATGTGAAAGGTAAAAGTGATACTATGTTTTGGTGTGTTGCCCTCCTTTATAACAATTATCTTCCTAATCACAGGATGATTTATAGTTAAAGTGCTTCAGAAGAACCAACTACTATTAATGTTTTATATGTGGCCAGATACCTCTTTTTTTGCCTTTAAGTGATGATTAGCACATATATATCAGCAACAATAAGTATTCTTATAAGCAAAATCTTGCACATTACAGTCCCATCCAGCAGGAAAGATTGCTAATTTGTGCCAGCTACTAAATGAAAAAATTGCTTTATGTTTCCCATAGGAAGATGTAATGCAAGTTAAGGAAGATACCATAACATTTGTATGTAAAATGATTTAATTTTGTTAGTTGGAATTTTATAAAAACATTAACCAAAGACATGTAAGTATGGCAAATTTCAGGTCTTTGGATTTTTTCCCTGGTAAAACTATAAAGAGTATGAAATGGCACTTTGTACAGAGAAAACAAAGGAACTGTTCATAGAGACCCCTGTTACTCCTCAGTATTCACAAGTACGAATGAACAAGAGACTTCCCAGCATGGATCTATCATGTCTAGTTTCATTTCAGCTACACCTGTGGTGTAAACATGTGACACATTGTGGTGAAAATGGTAGCTGGACTAGTATTTGACATAGCTGAAAAGAGAAAGATGGGAATGAAAATTTTACATGAGTTGCAAGCTTTCTTCATGTGTTTGGAGCACAGAGCTCCTCTTCATTTGTGCTTACTGGAAACTATGGTAGCTAACAGATGGGATGCCTGCAGAAAACAGCAAATAAGAATCACCAGCCAAGGGAATTGTTAGGCTCTGAAATTACACAGGATGCTGCAGTTGCGCATTTCCTGCAACCTAGTGTTATTCAAATCACATCTAAAAACTGAGGACAAGAAATAGACTTGCAGACCACAATAAAAATAAACATCAAGGTCAATAAAGGTCAAAGTGAGGTGTCCAAATAAAACACCCTGTAACCTCATGCCATGGTTAGATGTACAGAAAAGAAGTGATATTTTAGACAACCAAATACAAGCAAGCAAATACATTACTTGCAAAAAACAATACAAATAAAATCAGGAAAGGTTTTCTTGCTATTTTTCTAAGGAAAAAGAGCATCTCCAGTCAAGAAGAAAATAATTGTGTCAGATTAAAAGGAAAAACTATATAAAAAGCATATTCAGCTTTCCTTTGACTAATGTTAAAAATTAATTACAAGAAAATTATTAATGGATGTTGAAATGCTAGTCCAAATTAAAAAGGCTAAATATCATTATTACTTCTTTCAGGTGGTAAAAATGATGATTGTGGTTGTGCTGACATTTGCCGTCTGCTGGCTGCCCTACCACATTTACTTCATAGTTACTGGGATCTATCAACAATTAAATCGGTGGAAATACATTCAGCAAATCTACTTAGCCAGCTTTTGGCTTGCCATGAGCTCTACAATGTACAATCCCATTATCTACTGCTGCCTTAATAAGAGGTAAGAGCTGGTTATGAAACGAGGCGCATAAATTCACCAAGAACATAAACTGCTTGAATGGAAAAAAAGACAGAATTTTCACTTTAATAGCTTCTAGTTAGTGGGGAAAAAAACAAAATGCAACAAAAAAACCCAACTCTTTCTTTAGGTTTGTACTTGAAAAGTATCCCCAAAAACCCAAAGGTAGACTTCCAGTAAATATTCTGGTCTACTTAAAATCTGAGAGCAAAATTCAGTTTTCAGAAACCAGTCCTTTCCATGTGCACCTGCAAAACTTTAAAAAAAACCTATAGCAGTTTAATGGTTTTGGTTTGCAAAATATAAAAATAAACAAGATAGTAATTAGTGATATAGAGTGCAAGCTGTATGTTCACTAATTGTAGCCCCAATTTTGTTTTGCTGGAAGAATGCAATACAAAATGTGATTTACTGTGTTCTGTAGATCTCAGCATTAGATTTCTTCTGTGTCCCAAGATCTGCAACAGGCTGATAAATATTATACAAATGTTTATATTCTCATTACTTAATAATAAATTACAGTATTGTTTGATAGCAACACATTACGCTCTTAATTTCAAAGGCACTGCACCTGTTGAGTTTGGTGACATTTTACAGATACTTGCTAGTCTGAGACTACTGCATTCCAGAATGGACTCAAGTCTTTCATTTCAATTTATAGGACCAGGATCTACACAAACATCATCCTGGCCATCCTATTCACCAGTATTTCTTCTAGCATTATTGGATAAAGATCACCAGGAACAATTAATTACTTCACAAACTCAGTACGAATCAGTATTGAATAAGTGATCTTAAATATTATTTTAAATCTCTTTTGACTTAGCAGCCAGTGCAAAGTTTAATTACTATCAAACTCTATACCAATATTGCCAGGTATTTCTAAACCCCCACTAAAGATCATGCAGCACCTGTCAAAAGGAATCTAATCAAAAATGAAGTGAACAAATCCTAATGAGTTTTTATTGGTGTAAAAACACTGGTGACATCCTTCTTGATGAGGATAACGTATGACAATTAACATTCATGATCTTTTAAAAAGACAAGGTAATCACTAAATTCATAGAGCCTTCTGATGAGCTTTTCATCATTTACAACTGTTTAAAGACGAGGTAAACTTTTAGCATGCCAGAACAAAACTAACTCAAATGGCAAATTTTCCATTAATTTCAACAGAAACCAGATTTCAGTAAGTGTCCAGCATCTGCAAAATGAAAGGCAGGAAGAATGAGGCCTCATTTTTTTTCAATTACTACCATAAAACTTCTAAACCAATCCCATTTTGTTCAAAAACTTTTTATGGCACAGTTACGAAAGTATTTATAAAAGAATAATATATCTGATGTGGCTTATGTTGACACTTGCAAACTGCAAAATTAAGTGTCTGGATTAAAGAATACAGCCAAAGAAAAATTATTATTTTGAGACACACTAAAGGTCACCTTATTCAGAATTTGATGCAAGAATGAAGTCCTGGTGACAGTTTTCTTATAATTAAGTTCCATATTGAAATGAAGATACCAGAATGTCTGCTTCCTTTTCATTAAGTAGGAAAATAGATCTTGTTGCTGGGAGTCAGATCAATTTATGCCTCTGCTGGATCTAGTATCAGACAGAGTTAGAACATGTATCCCCAGCCTCATCTTCCAGGCTAATTAGGATATTACGTATCTAGATAAAGAGAGCATTATTTCAAGATGAAGAAAAAAACATGCCCTGAATTAGAAAGAGGATGGAAGGTGCCAAGAAAAGTAATACAGTTTAAAGATGTTTTGGTTTGACAATTCCTGTCACTAAATCAATTTCCATCAGAGGCTCTTTCAGTATTTTTCCAAAATATGGACTGCATATAAACAGATAATGATGAATAGCAACCTACCTGCTTGGGTGTCATCATGTGAGAACTCTGTGATGACATGGCAAACTTGAAAATTTGAGGATGGTCTCACTTCTGTGAGATCCAATAACTTTAACTGAACACTTGATCTGAATTTTTACCTGCAGTCATTGCTGTGGTAGTTTAACCACTGCTCCAAAAAACTTATAGATAGGATAAACAACGGAGCTGATTGTTAAAACAAAAACAAGAGAAGCAAGACAAGTGGGAAAGTCAGATAAGCTTTAGGTCTAGGTGAAAAGGTGTTCTTTTTCCAGTTATACACAGATACATAGAGAATTACTTTTCTAATACATCAAACTTTTATTCTGGAAATGCATACACACAAAATGTAACAATGGTCTTTACAATGAATCCCTGCCTCTGTATGAGTATTGCAAACACTCATGCTCTAAAGACTCAAAATGCCTGTTTCTATATTACTCACATTCAGACTTCAACTTTCTAGGATCCTCTTAATTTTTAAAAATTATTTTCCAAATCTTTTACATGAAAAATTATTAGTCTTTGCATCATTCCCATATAAGCATCTCTGTTAGAAAGAAACACAGAAGGGATATTGAAATTTGGAAACTGGGATGGCATTTTAGAGAAAAGAAAGTTACGAAGTTTCTTGCTGAAAGAAGATGAAAATATAGGTGCAGATCTCATTAGAGGTCAAATCAAAACAATGTCTGTGAAGCCAGTTCTGTGAAAGTTGGTGTTTGTTTACTTTGCACAGGCAAAAGACAAGAAATTGATTATAAGGAAAATACCACTGTTAAAATGCAGGGACAGCATATAGAAAATCAGAAACTGAAATGAGTTGCTACCATTATCTTTTTTGCCCTACTCTGACATCAGTGAAGGAAACTCTCACTGACTTCAGCACACCCAGGCGTAGGGGCAGGATAATTGGCCATGTCAGTATCCTGGCAGCACTGTGTGTTTTCACGTGAAGGCCTGGGGCTGGCTCTCGCAGGCACAGGCTTTCACCAGGCTCCTTTCCTCCTAGGTTCCGAGCTGGCTTCAAGCGAGCTTTCCGCTGGTGCCCCTTCATCGAGGTGTCCAGCTACGACGAGCTGGAGCTGAAGGCAGCCAGGTTCCACCCCACGCGGCAGAGCAGCCTCTATGCTGTGTCCAGGATGGACTCCAGCATGACGGTGGTGTTCGACACCAACGATGGAGACAGCGTGCACGCCAGCCATAAGAAAAGAGCGGCTCCAAGGGAGCTGAACTTCAATGGTTGTTCACAGAGGAATTCCAAGACTGTCTCCACGGCCTCAAGCCTCATCAGTTCACTGCACACATCAGCAGATGTTTATTCCTAAACACTTCACGTTGCTAGAAGGGCAACACTGGACAATGTTCTCCTACTTTGGGACTTGGTATTCTTACCACAGGAAAGCAAACCAGATTCCACTAACAAACCCTAGCTATAAATATTGTGAGACTTTTGGGAATCTCTTACTTTTTTTGCTTTGGAGAGGAAGAAGAATATGAAGACCTATATGTCTCAGCCCAAAAGCATAGCTGCACCTTAGCCACAACAATGTTTGTAGGGATTATCCAGAATTAACCAACGGCATAAAAAACCTTGTTTTAGTTGTCTCTGACCTGTGGCATTTATGTTTAACTTACCAAAATGTTACAGGCTCCTTTACTTATTGAAGCAGAAACCTACCATGTTTTCCATTACAAGTGTATTAATTCCACAGTAACAAAATTATGTGAGATTTGATTATCAAGATGTATTTATAATGAACACCTAATGAGCCCCAAGTCTATTAAGCTGTTTTATAATTTAGCCCCATTCCCAAACAAATAAATAAAATTAAGTTCACGTGAATGCAGTTCAGCTCTGTCTGCAACAGTATAATTTTGCAAATATATATGAGAACAGGAGACCATGACTAAGAGACTAAGTTAAATTCTACCAAAGTTTGCATATTAGTAAACATTAGACTCTAATGGGATCTGTACTTCCAGGGGAATATATTGTTTTGATGAATGTCTCATATTTTTGTATCTTAGGTAAGGTCTGTCTCCAGTGACCTTAACAGAACCTTTCTGATTGGCTTCAGGAAGGCCAAAAGATTTTAAACTAGAGATTCACATATGAAAAAAATACCACTGTGGCAACGGACTCTTCTCTGCAGAAGATAAAGTAACAAGACTCATGATGAAAAGCTTCTACCGGAAAAAAAATATTTGGGCTCTTGTCACAAATTTTCCATAGCTTGATGGATGTAAAAGTACTCCTGTGCCTGCCTCTGAAAATATGCTAGGCATTCTTACACAGACACGTTCCCACTGAATTCAGACAAAATGCACTTATCATCACTGTTGCAGAGAAAGCTGAATGTAACAAAAAAAGGGATCAGAGAGCAGCCTTTGTTTTAGTTAAATTACTGTGTCAGTTGCATGGATAGACTGGTTACATGAATGCTTGTTGTCAAACAGTTAATAAAAACATAAGCAAGAGTGTGAATGTCTTCCTGAGTTAGCCAAACCAGCACAGGACAGAGTATATCTGGCTGAACCCAAGACAGTACCAAAGCTGAGCAATTAATGAAGAGACATTTGAAGAGAGAAAGGCTTGAGCTGGCTTTAGTCCACATTCCTTTGCAGCAACTGGGGATGATCAGCATTGTGACAGTGAGCATATCAAACCAGACTAGTAAAACAAGAATCATATTTGTATTGTGATTCATGTACATAGTCAATAGTTATGTTCTGCTAAGTGTTAACTTGTACTTGTATAGTGATTTCAGTGCACTGTGGTATTACTTACTAAATCAAAATCCTGCATAAGGTAAAATATCCTCAAATACAAAAACCTGATACATTAAACTCTCCATGTATGGAATAACTGAAGAACCTGGTCATAGAATATTGTACTCTTACAAAAATTTATCACAATTCCAGACTCACACTTTCTCTATCTATGGCCTGATCTTAAATCCACTGAAACAAAGAGCTCCATCCATTGATGACTTCCCTTTTAAATGTCAGTCCATGCTTTTCAACAGTCTAGTTCTCTAAAAAACCAGGTCTTTTCCAACATCGTAATTGTTATCCTCTCACTTCTCCTTGGTTTTTTTTAGTGTGTAGTAATCCAGCAAGTGTCATGCAATGCCTATAAAATACTTGTGAATTCTCGTGAATTTTTTCCCCTGAAATACTCTGCTTTAAGAACTTTAAAATCTTCACATATTTTTATCAACTCTGTTGAGAAGATCCAGGATAGTCACACACAAACAAAAAGTTATTCTAAGTATATTAACCTGATGGTGATGTACTACAAACACATGCTGTGAAGTCCTCTGTCTGCTCATGTAGAACTTCTGAGAAACATACATAAAGAAAATGTATACTTGTTAAATAAACAGTCTTTTCTAACTATGGCTATTACAAAATCAGTGTTGATAAATTTATTGTTTTTAAGTGTAGAGTATAAATTTGAAAAAGCTGTATATAAAAGTACAGCAGCATAAATGTATAAAACATTATCTTCACGTAACTTTTAGGATTTTTCATTGACAAATATCAAGAAAGCAATGGTAGCTTCCTCACACTTGTACCTCTAGTGAAACAATTTCACTTTAAGTGTTTATGATACAACCTCCTGGACAACTTATTCATTGGTAATCTCGCTACATTTTGATGAGCTAGAGGTATCAAAAACATCCTCACCATTCCTGTAGTTTTCTTTGAAGTTACAGGATATACCTGTATAACAAATCAAAAAATCTGTGCTTGTAATCACAGCATTGCTTTAACAAAACATTACAGTGATGACATGGTGCAAATCAATCTCTGTGTCTCAGCCCCCAAGAACATGCAGGGTTACACAGTTAAACAAGTAGCACAGCAAAAGCTGTGACTGACAGCAGCATCCATATGAATTACTATTTCTGAACAAACATTTTCAGCAAGTGGCCTGGTCACTGTGAAATTCCTTATAGGCCTCCTGACACCCCTCACTGAGTATAGAGAAATCAGGTCACCCTCAGTTTGTGTCAGTAAGACAGCTCAAAGTAGTAGCGGGCATGCAGAGCGTGTGCTCTTGCGTGGTTGCTGGTGCAGCACTGTGGCTGTCTCATGTCTGCAACCTTCAATCCACATTCTTCAATTTTGCTAGGAGTGAGTTAAGGAAAATGGACAGATACAGAGTTAGCTTCTTACAGAGAAGGGCACAAAAATAATCCAAACAACTGCAACTAAACAGCATCAGGAAAGGTCTTCTGATCCTGAAATTTCTGAAACACGTTTGTCCTTCTCAGTATAACAGTTGGTAGTACTTCAGCCCAGGCTCCTACCGGAGTCTTCCTCAAACGTATATGTGATGAAGAGATCATCGCTCCCTGAACAGCCATTTTGCAAGGAAATGCCCTTGGTAGAGAAAAGGTTTAATTTTCACATCACCAAAGACAAAATAATCAGCATCAGTTTACTCTGTCATTCCCCGGATATTGGCAGAAAAAGAAAGAAAAAGAGAGGGGAATGAGAAAACAACCAAACTGACTTAGAAAGCTAAACACAACTATTTAAACAATTAAAAAAAACCCCTCATTTCTTGTCTCAAGTCTTCATTTGTGGTGGTGCATTCTCCTCCCCACACTTTTCCTTGAACCACTCTACAACCTCAGGAATCCCCACTGGGCACTGGCCTTTGTGTAATGAGTTGGATGGTCAAGCTTCCCTTGACCACATGGCAACTCTTGCATGGTTAAGCTGGGAACATCCCTGAGATGAAGGACAAGAGCACAGTCAGTCTCCCACTTACAGCCTTGGGACTTCTCCTGAACCATAACCCAAGGGGAATAATACCATTGTGGCTGCAGTTTTGAAAACAATTTGAAATTGTATCGGAAACAATTTGAAATTGTATCGGAAACAATTTGAAATTGTATCAGAAACAATTTGAAATTGTATCAGAAACTCCAGTCATTACTGATCGGAGAATGGAAATGTTACAGATTACATCTCACTAGCCTATAAATAGGGGTCCCAAGTGAGGCCCTTTGAGCTTCCCTGGACTTCAGTGAGGTGCACCAGAATCTCCCTTTGAGAGGGAGATGGCTCTCAGAGCTTGCAAACTCTCATGTTTGTGAGAAAGCTGAAGACAGGGCATAGGTGGATAAAGTCTCACTCCTTGAGCCTCAATGGCTGAGAAAAGCCAAGGCACTCGAAACAGGTATTTGACTGAAATCAGAGGGAATTTTTCACAGGTACTTCTGTACACCCTTCACCATCTCTGTGCGCATGCATGTGAACTGATTTAAATACCCCATAGCAAGAACAGCATAAACACTGACATCTCAGAACGATAATTAACTACTGCAATTTTAGTCAATTTTATTGAATTACTTTATAAATGCTGAATTAGTTAATTGATTAAGTACTACTTAAATCCTTTAAGCATGAAACATTGATCAGGTCTACGGCCAAGTTTTTCAATGGTGTCCACTCTGAACCTTGTGACTCTATAGGAAGGTCTTCCTTCCCTTTGCACCCTTATCACTTGCATCCTTGGTCTCCATGCAAATAATTCTAGTGATTTTAAGCCAATATTCCTTTGTATGCTCCATTTACATAGTAAATAATAGAGTAAACATTGCCATTGAACTTTGTTGCACTTTCACACATTTATAGCAAAACTTACTTTTCTCAATACCTGTGCCAGTGATTCTTTAAGCTACCTAAACCACTCAACTGGGACAAAGTTAGCAGAATACTAAATAGGATTTACAACAGTCTTCCACATAAAACCATGATCTTGAGAGGAAAAATGAACCCCAAGCCAGCTCAGGGTACTCAGACAAGATGCTTTCAGCAGACTGCATCCTGGATCTCTTTGGCAGGAGTCCCTTGACAGCCTTCCTTCCAGTTCACTTACAGCACACTGTCAAGGTTGGGAGGCACTGGCAGACTGGCACAGAGTGAGCTATTTGCAGCATGTTTACATCTGGTAACTGCAGGTGTCACTGAGGAAGGTCACTGATCAATACCAACATATATTTTCAAAAATAACATATAGAAGGAACTGATGGGGAAAAAAAGGAGAACAAAGCTGAGTTTAGAAGTTGGTGCTTTTTTATCTAAATAAAACCAATCAGGTATTTTGGAAGTTGATGTTCCTCCTTTAATACTGGGGGAATTTATTTTTTTTTTTCACACCAGTGAAGAACCTATTTTACTGATATAAATTTCAAAACCTTTCAGGCTGTGCCCACCACGATACAGGATTTAGAGAAACTCTTGTTCCTTCTGCATTTCTTTCAAGGCTTTTGAAGTGCCTATTCCAAGTAGAGATTTACTGCTGAACTTCTTCCTCTAATTCAAGATGAGTTTAAATTTAGAGTCCCAAATACTATGGGCTATTTGTTAAAGAATACCTCCAAAGATTACTACAAAAGATGCAGGAGATACTACTAAGGGTATACCACTGCTTACAAATATCTTGTGAGTTCCCTGTATTAAATAATGCATTCAGTTCAATTTGTGTCTTCTGTTCATGAGCAGATTCAAATGGTTCTACATTCATAAATCAAAATGATCTGTTGAGACCAGTCAAAGATAATTCTTTATCAGCCCATGAGCAGTTGCTGTGGGTATTTAAATACAAATTGTATTTAGATGGGTTCATATATCACATGGGAAATAGTTACTGGCTAATTTAATTGCTTCTCTCCCATTTATAAAACTGAAACATGCATATTGTATTACAACTGGAATCAGACTACCCAAAGGGTTAAGCTTACAAATACCAAACCTGTCTAAGTACTCTATAACAACCTCTGGAGTCACTATTCCTAAGTTTCACAATGAGTTTTTCACTGCAATATTTGTGATGCAAACAGAAAAAGGAACACCAGTAACAGTCACGTGAATTGTACTTCCCAAGCGCACTTACTATGGAAATTCATGTTGCCCAGCTTGCTTGGATTTACACACCTTCAATTTTAAAAAATCCAAAACCAACTAATAATTTAATCAGTAGGCATTCACCAATTAAATCCTACAAATCTGCCAACACCTGAAATGCTCAGCAGCTCTTCTAAAACACTGCCCACAAATTCATATCCAAATGAAGGTAACACATCAAGACTTCAGGTAAGCTCCTTGAATGCAAGGGAAAGTTCCTTGGACAGCAGCTCCAGATTTGCAGAGGTTCTGTCAGAGGAGGTCTGACCAAGGACAGGGATATGTTCCAGCATCAAAGGACTTCAGAGCAGTCCTTTGAGCAGTCCAGCAAGCAGCTCTTTCCTGTTTGCAATACTGAAATCTGTATCTTGTATAAGAACTGAAAAACTTAAGGCAGCCAGCAACACTTCCAAGATCAAAGGTACAGCTTCGCCTCGACCTGAAGCCCTACTCAGCAGAACCTTACGCTAGGCAAAGTAAGCTTTTATTCAGAAGTGTGTTCCAATACATTCACAGCCTTCATTCATTTGGTTGAGTTTGGAACCTTGAAAACATTCAGACAAATGCGTCACCAAGAAGGCATGGGCCAGGTGAGGTGGCCCACCTGGAGCAGCTCTCCTGAGGATTGGCAACTTCAACAAGACAGACAGGAAGTGATCATAGAAGCACTAGGATTG
>VYZP01035283.1:0-25948 GCA_013400635.1 Hypocryptadius cinnamomeus | reverse complement strand
GTTCATTCAAGTTTGAGTGAACTTGAACAGTGAAATAGGCAGAGTAACCTTGGCAGTTGTGACTTTAAATCTTGAATACCAGTAAAAATGTTGGTAGACACACGGCATTTGTTCTGGAAGGAGAAGCAGCGGTTCCCATTGTGGCTGCTGCAGTGCCTCATCATTTGCAGGGTTCCACAGTGGGGTTAATGATGCCAGGAGGATTTGGAGAAATAGCAGAAGTGTGGGTTTGGATGTAATTATTTAAATGTCTGCAGCAATCTGCAGCTAAGGTGTTAGACCCCAGTCCTGAAGTTGCCAGGGTTTAACTGCCTGGGTCAAGCCTCTGTCCAGGAGGAGTCTGGCTACAACAGCTGTAATTGTGTGAAGCAGATGGCAGGAGAAAAGCATTCAAGGTTTGTTCATGACACAATTGGTGGGTCAGTTTTGAAAAGTTACTTTCACAGATATTCTCTAAAGGTCACACGAGACATGATAACAATTGCTGAGATTACTGCAAGGTGGAAATAAGTTCTGTTTCTGCTGTTTGCCATTACTTGTTCTCAAGTTTCTTACAGTTTAGCTTTGTTCTGATATAACTTCTTGCCAAGTGTGTGTGATATTCTCTGTTTTGCTCCACAGGAAGTGAATATTGAATTTGAAGCACATTCCATAACTGACAATGACTATAATGGGATAAAGAAGTTACTACAGCAGGTACTGTGGCTACTTTTCAGCTTGGTTGATAAATAATATCTAAGGAGTTGTACAAAGGCATCAGTTCACATTCTCTGGATGATTTGTAGCTTTTATATATTACTTTGCTTCCTTTTATTAGATAATCCCAGAGTAGTTTGGGTTGGAAGGGACCTTAAAGCCCAGTGCCACCTCCTGCCATGGCCAGGGACACCTTCCACTGTCCCAGATTGCTCCAAGCTCCATCCAGCCTGCCCTTGGACACTTCCAGGGATGGAATAGCCACTGTTTTCAGATCATACCAAACTGCAGAGGGTACCAGTGTGAAAATATCAGCATATGGAAGGTGCAGGAGCGAGCACCTCCAGCAGCTGATTGTTAGTTTTTGCAGTATTATGGTGAAGGAAGATAAATAAAAATCTCACTTTATTTTCTATTAAGTGGTCCATGAGATACCCTCAGTGCCTGAAACTTAATACTTGTTTCCTGTCTTCCAGTTGTTTCTAAAAGCTCCTGTTAACACTGCTGAATTAACTGATATATTAATACAACAGAACCATATTGGGAGTATTATCAAGGTAAGACAGATATTATATTTGTAATTGAAGTACAGTGCTTTCTTTGTTAAAATGACATTATTTCTGTATTTCAGAAGGGGATCTTGTCTGTTATTTGTGTGCTTTCTTGCTTTTTCTGCTTTAAGAATAATTTTTCTATGGGAACTGAAATTTTCCATGCCTGCTTTCAAGCAAAGAATGAATTTGATGTATTGTTATTGCTGGTTTGTTTTTTCATATGGAAGGCTTTTTCCTCCCTGAATTTCAGTGTAGTAGTGCTGAAAATGCAGTGGAGAGGTTTGTTACCATCTCCATAAGAAATAGGAGCTCATGACTATCCTACAAAGACACAGCTCTTCGTCTCCCTCCCTATCAAAGCTTTATTGCTCTGTGGTTGTCAAGACATTCCAGGTTTACTGCATTAGAAACTGAAGGAATTGGGTTTTGTTTACGATATTTCCATTCCCTGGGCCGAGATGCTGCTTATTAAATGTGAGCTATCAACCTTTAGTGCCTTTCAGAGGACTCTGCTGCAGAAGATGCATGACCTGGCCCTCTCTAAAGCTGGCTCTGAGCACACTGAGGTGTTCAGTGATGCAGCAGAATTTGCAGTGTGTGTTTGTACAGATTTCCTCAATGGTTTCCATCTGCTGATAGCACCTGGAAAGAAAAACATCTTTTGCTACAGAGTGGAAATAGAATGTCAGTATGAGCTGTTGCTTTTCCTTTCATTCAACAGCAAGCAGAAGTGCAGGAAGACACTTCTGATGACGAAGATGATGATGATGAAGTATTTGGTTTTATAAGCTGCTTGAACTTAACAGAAAGGAAGGTTGGTATTCCTCAGTAACATCTGGTTGTAAATATTAGCATCAGTAATAAATGAGACTGCATCCCGTGTAACAAGCCTGGACAGCTGGACCAGGATTTGGAATTCCACTCTGGAGGACTGGGGTTATAAAACTTGAAGTGGCTTAGCTTTTTTTGAGTGCAGTAACTTGCTGAGGGTCAAACATGAAGCAGAGAATGGAACAGAGAGTTAAAACTGGGCCTAGAAATTCCAGCGTAAATGAGCTGTCAATCTCTTCTATTCCCTCCTTTGATCTTCTGCAGTTTGGAGTTTTGCTGTGGTGTTAAAGGTCTGTGTTCCCATCCCTTCACAAGCTTTGTTTGCCCTCAGCTTCAGGGCTGGAGAATGATTTCAAAGCAATTGTGCAGTGCTGTAGAGGCTGCTGAGGGGAATTCCACCAGGCCTGTAGGAAGTTCCCTCAGAGGTGACATTCAAGGTTTTCTTGTGTAAGCAGTTGTTGTGTCAGGTAAAGGAAATGCACCTTTTGCTTGCAGGGCACCCAGTGTGCTGAGCAAATCAAAGAGCTGCTCCTGAGTCGCTGTGAGCAGAGCTGTGAGCAGCGTGTGGTGGAACAGCTGAGTAAACTCCTCAACGACAGCACAAAGCCTGTGGGGCTCATCCTGAGTGAAAGGTTCATCAATGTCCCTCCACAGATTGCTCTGCCCATGCACCAGCAGCTCCAGTGAGTTTGTTTATATATTTTTTTTTTCTTGCATGATGCTGAATGGTATTTTTCATCATATTTTTCAGAATTCTTATGTATATAGAGCTGTGTTAAGACAGTTGATGCTGTAGATATGAGTGAAGCCTGAACAAAAAAAAATAATCTCATATATGGTCTTTAGTTAATTTAAAAAATATTTTTATATCTTTATAGAGGTACAAAACTTTCTCAAATTCTATAGAGAATGTAATTTGAGAACATGTCCTGTTCTGCAGAAATAGCTGTGTGTATGTTGCAGTTTATCCTTGTATTGCAGATTATTTTCACACTGATCTAGGAAAATTTAAAATTGAGAACTCTTTTAGCAGCTTGGGTGTTTCTGTTTCTGTGTTAGTGTCTGGCTCAGGAATGGGAGATTTGGGCTGAGGGAAAGAATTAAAAGATGAATTAGTTTTGACCCATGTAAATATGCAGTGTTTTGATTAGTTTCATGTAATGAAAAAGCAGGTGAAGTGCTGGTTGATCTCTGCTAATTCATGGATTATATCAAAAGCTAGGTGAATGTAAATAAATTAATCCACTGAAACACAGCATTACATTATTTTAGTGCCACACTGAGAGCTGGGAACAGGGAAGTTTTGTTGGATAAGGAACCAGTAATAGAATGGAGATCATCTCTTTTTCTTCTTTCATTTTTGCCTTCTTTCCTCTCATGTGAGATGAGATTAGAAGTCACATTGAAGTCACCCCAATTCAGCACTTGTCACAGCTCAAATTCAGATCTCAGCCTCTCTGTCTTAAAGGTTTTGGAGTGACAACATGTTGAACACAAGACTGAGCAAGAGTATTTTCTGTCTTTTCAGTTGCAGTTCCTCAAGGGAATGATAATGTGATGTATTTTTAAGGAGAGTTGCACTTCGAATCATTGCACAGACACTACCTTGAACAGGATTCTGGGAAAAAAGGGTTATCCTGTGAGCTGTGGAAAAACATCCATATTTTTATGGTTTAAAGTACAAATAGTTTGTTGAAGTACCAGGAATGCATCTGCAAAATTGATTTTCTGAGGCAGTCATAAAAGAATAAGCTGCAATTTGAATATCCTTTCTATACCACTACATTATAAGGTTTGGTTATGTGCTTGTTTAGGATTTAAGTTGTGTAAACATTTATTCCTCTTTAGGAAGGAGCTGACTGAGGCACAGAGAACAAACAAACCCTGTGGAAAGTGCCACTATTATCTCCTTATCAGCAAGACCTTTACAGAGGCCACAAAGAGCAATTCTAAGAGGAAGGAAGGGAGGAATCAGCCAAAGGAGGAATTAATGTTTGCAAATGCAGAGGAAGAATTCTTTCATGAGGTAATGTGATTATTTAATTTAAAATGCTTCTTTTTCTTTACATATCATTAACAAGAGATGTTTCACCTCAAATTCAAGGGGAGCTTTTATCAAGATGATCACAAATACTTTAAAATTAAATCCAGGGTGCTTTGGAGTAGTGTTGAGAGAGGAGCAGTCAAGTTCTTTTTGTGTATTGGTTTTCCTGTTCCCTCCTGGGTACCTGTTATTTGCAAAAAATGCTTAGAATAAAAACTTAAGGAGATCCTAAGAGGTGGCTCTTGCTTCCCTTTTCTGTCTCTATTCTACTCAGGGCAAACATATTAATAAAAAGTGGTGAAACATTGAGATGAAAATATTACTTCCCATTTCCTAAGGCAACCTGGCCACACAATTCTGCTGGTCCCAAGCCAGATCAGGTGAGGGGAAAATGCAGGAAATTAAATTTAAGATGTGCTTTGAAATGCAAAGAATTTCTCATGGTTTCTTTCTTTCTTTTCTTTTTTTTTTTTTTTGTTCCCAAAGCTTTAAAACCACTATTATACAATACCATTACTTTGTCAAGAGGCTGTTATTTTTCATTTCTGGCAGTGCCTGCAGGGCAAAGGACTTGCACATGCATGGGGTGGTTAATGGCAAAGGTTCCTGTGTGTAATCATTCTGACAGAGGCTGTGATAGGGCTGTAATTTTATTTTTTGGGAGTAAGAGAAATGTAAGTGGGGGAATTCACTGGTGGCTGTAGGGAATTGTGTTGTAGCCTCTGTGCAATAGCAAGTTGTGGATTTTGGTTTTGTGTTCCTGCCACAGCAGCTGAAACAGCTGAAGCTGAACTCTGTGTCAAATGTTATTGAAAAGCTGCTGGGGAGAAGCCTGTGAGGCTCATGTGTCCATGGGTGTTCTGTTGTAGAAGGCCCATTTTGTATTTATTTATCTCAGCTTTGTTATTTATTAAAGGCTAATTGTGTGCTTTCATCTAAACTTCAGTAATTCTCAGCTCAAAAGGATAGACTCAAACTGAGCATGTTTTTCTTTTTAACAGTCTTTCCAGTGTTAAAAAAAAATTCATTTTAAACATTATGTAGGGTATTAAATGAAATCTCTCTCTGTACTTAATAATGTGTGTGTGTTAAATTAGTGCTGAGTGTCTGTCCTCCCTGATCACACATAATGTTAATTAGATTGCCATAAAATAGCATTAAATGTGGTGAGGCACTTGGAGCCACATCAAACTGAGAGAAGCCTTTTCCTGCCCTTGGCACTGCCCTGGGCTTCATTCTGCTCCTTAAAGTTACAACCAGAAAATCTATTATAGCCAGACTTGGAACTGATTAAAGGTGCTCAAATTGTTCTTGACAAAGCCACTCAGTTAGTGTGGTAATTCATCCAAAATGAGATTTAAAGCCTTGATATCTTGTTAGTGGAATGCAAGCCTAAAAGGAGAGTGGATCTCAGTTGTCCCCCAAAGGGAAGGAATCAGGTAAGTTTTTCTACTTGATGGTTCAGCTCAGAGTTCTTCATCTGACTTGTGTGAGAACTGGAAACATTCATTCGGTTGTTTTTCTGGTCCATCAGGAATTTTGTCTAGGAAAGCTGATGAAAAGGGACTTTCTGTATGGGGTTTATGTCCCTGAAAAGAAGTCATGCACATTCTAGACACCTGCCTGTTTGGAGAAGCATAAATACATTTTCCAGTTGCTCGAGTCATCTGGAACCTTTCCAAGAGCTTTCTGAAATTCTCCTCAGGATTTGTTTGGTGCCCATCCCCTTACTGTTTGATTTTTTACTCATAAAAATAAAAATTTGTTAATTTTTAGGACTGTGGGCAGTTTTAAAGAGTAGGCCCTGAAAGCAGCAGAGCCTCAGAACATTGATTTTTTTTTTGCCTTCCCTCCTAGGTTATTTCTCTCATCCCAAACTATAATGGTAGCAAACATTATAGAATTTATATGAAAGATATCAACTCTGTGAAAATAAAATCTTTGTTTAAAATACTTCAAATAGTGGATTTTTTGGTTGTTCTTTTTGGTGGACACTTCAAGAGGGGAAAAAAACTTCTTAATAAGCATGGGCATAATAGGTTCATTATTTTCACTTTGTTTGGATGATGAATTATCTTCATGCTAATTAAACATTTTAATCTGAGTGCTTTTATTTCTGTTGTTTAGAAAGCCCTTCTGAAATTCAACTACTCTGTGCAAGAGGAAAGTGACACCTGTCTGGGTGGCAGATGGTCCTTTGATGATGTACCCATGAAGCCTCTGAGGACAGTTATTGTAGTTCCAGCTGATGGAATCCATGCAATTATGGATAAACTCAAAGATTATCTCTCACTCTGAGCTCCCCTACAAACACCAGGTTTTTACAGAGCAGCCATGCAGGACTGTGACCTCACACTATCTGCTGAACTGCTGTTGAGTCAACGGTTTTGTACAACCAAAAATATCACCAAATTCATATTTTTAAATATTGCATCTTATTTTACTTTGATATCCTCATGAAGCAGTCAATAAAAACCCAGTGTCAAAACCTGAATATCTGTTCAATGTGTTTTTAACCAAACCTAAATCACGTGGTTTTGTTCCAAAACAATGCATGCAACTCCTTTTGTTGAGAAAAGTGCTTTTTCTTTGTTTCTTCTTTTAAATATATTTATGTCAAAAGTTTGAAATAATTACATAGGTTAAGGTGGCGATGTGTTTTGGATATATTGCTTTTATTTATTGTTGTCCAATATGTGATGGTTCAGTCTAAATTCACTGAATAACACATCTCTGCTCAGGGGGAGTTTGGGGAAATTCCTCATTTTCTTTGCTGTCAGTGGCAGTTTTCTGTTCCTCCTTTGTGACTGAAACAGGTGCCAAGTGATTGATCACTTCCTGCAGAATATCCTTGCTTTCACTTGGAGGAAGATTGCTGAAATAATACTGAGGTACCAGCTCTGCAAATCTGGGGAGGAGATCACACAAAACATTATTAATTTTTATTGAATTTTCAAATATTTGAACAATTGTTTCTAGGCATATCTAAAAGAAGCTACAAAGTTGATATTTCAACCCGAAACTCTGCAAGAATCCAAGATTCTCTGCAAGATGTAGTGGGAGATTGTGCTTTCAGTGGTCTGGCACTGAAAATCCTCAGCCTGCTCTTGAGCTGCAATGCAGTTCCCAGTGCTGCAGGTTGCATTAAATAGGAATTTCCCTGCTTTAGAGCAGAGTGATTCAGTAACTTCATGAAAAAAGCTCTCCTATAAACATGGGAAATAGAAAAGATGGGAGAGTGAAATGTATATTCTTTGTGTAAAGAGATTTTTGCAGAAGGAGGACTCTGGTCTCTCCCTGAATCCATAAACAGGCCATGATTCAACTGGCTGGGTACAGAAAACATCTTAAGAAAAGGATTTGCTGGAAAATAGGTTTTGAGGGAACAAAGACCTTTCCAGCTGGATTCATGTGTGAGTACACTGAGCTGTTAACTCAGTTTGAATTTTTTCCTATATATTTTACCTTGTAAGAAACTTGCAGCTCATGATGTGGGCTTTTTCAATTTATTACAGTTAAAGTGGCAACTACTGAGAATAGTGAGGGCCTGAGATCACAGATCTTCCCTTTTCATTTTTTTTTTATCCTCCCAGAATGATGATTTTGTGGCTTTAGGAGTGAAGGAGCAGTTGCATCCCAGTTCACTTACAGATGGGGGGAGATCTCAGAGACAACTCTGATGGAATTGCCCTCTGAGATGCTGAACTCATGGAATAAAACCCACTCTGGAATCCTCCTGGTGTTGTAATAGGATGAGAAGGGGTGCAGCTGGGCCACTTGTTTGTGTGTTAACATTAAATAGTTCCCTGAGCCATCCACGTCACGAGCAATCTAAAAAACAATGTGGAGAGTTATCCATTATTTAATTGATCAGTGCCTTTTAGATTTAAACCAGAAATTGAACTTCCCTTCAGATACTTTCAACTGGAACCTCTTCCCAAGTTTGTGTGGGAAAGCTTGGGAGTGGATACCGTGAAATGAGACTTAAAGAAAATGTTGATCTGTGTATTTGAAAGGAAGCTGCAACAAGTACAAAATTATCTGAGTTTGGCTTTGCAGGTCTGTGTGAAAAGATATAAACACGTATTCTTTAGCACATATACTTTTCATAGACTTTTAAATACAATGTGTCAGGCCATGAAATGTGCAGTTGGGACAGGTAATTTTTGTGTGGAGACTGTGCACAGGGATGTGAAGGAAAGCCTGGGGACTCAAGTGGGAATAAATCAATCTAGTTTACATTTACAATTACAGGTAGAGTGCCTTCCTGAGATGAGGCAAGCTGTCTGTTTTGCACACCTAAATATATCCAAGTCATTTCTCTATTTCCAGGCAATTTTCACCTTCAAAAAGGAGATAATTCCTGAGAGAATATTGCAATTTCAAGAGGTTTTTTGAGGTGTAGGAGTTCTTTGAGTGAAAGGCATATTGGCAGGTTTTTTTTTTCTCCATGCAGTGAGAGATGAGCTCCAGAGAAAAGGCTGAAATGGAAAGAAGTGTTTGATACACTGGGAAAAAAAAGGGCTTTTATGGTAATCAAGAGTTTTCACTAATGAACTTAAGTTTTCTGAAAGCATTCTACATAATTTAACAGTGCAGGAAGATGAAACCACAGTGGTTTTCCTTACATGCATGAAGTACCCAGATAAAAGAGCTTTCTTAATGCTTAGTAGATTTGCTTCTGCTCCGAAGTCTGCTTCTGAGATGGGAAGTTCAATGCGCTTCATGATCTCCACCAGCTCGGCTCTGATCATCTCTGCCGTGCTCAGAGCAGAGCAGCTCAGGAAATAATCACGGCACCATTGCTCACTGCTGAGGTCTGTGGGGGAAAAAACAATGTTTTGGCTTAAAGCAGAATCTCACTGAAGCAGAGGTGCTGCTCTGTGGAATAAATGCTCTTGCACTGCTGCAGATGATGTGCAAAATTCTGGTAATGAGCCATGCAGACAGCTTAGGCTCAGCTCACAAAGTAAGTGGGCAATACTTGATACCCTCAGTTAGTTTTATAGAATTGCAGCTATTTCTTCCTGAATCTAATCCCTTCTTTGCTCTGTTATGAGTAAAGCTTCCCAGAGAATGAGTAGCAATTCTATTTTTCAGGCCTTGTGGATTTAGGCCAGGCCCTGGAGTTGAAATCACACCTGTAGTGCTGGTGCTGATGCTGCACTCTGGTGAAGGACTGGTTCTCCTGGAGCTCCCTTCAGCATTCCACATGACTGAACAGGAGACAATGCTGCTTCCCTGTCTCAAGTTTTTACTCAGTGTGTGCAAATTTATCCCTCTGCTGTCTGAGCACTAGACTCGGGCTAAATGAACTGGAGCAGGATGCTTGAGAAGGGAAAATGCAATGAAGAGCTTCTGCTGCTCTGCAGACTCCTGCCTTTTATTTGTGTTCCTGCAAATGTGGACTTTACTGTTTTCCATTTTTCCCTTAAATTTTCCTTTCAGTTCACGTCTATCCTATTCAGTTCACAAGTTTTTTAGCTGTGTGTTGGGCTGTTGGGGGGATTGAGGCCCTCGTCAACAGCTTTTATTCATCCTAAACTTGGATTTTGCCCTTCTGCAGGAGGAATCATCATTCTGGTTTTGCACAGTGTCACTTCAAAGGATGGTTGGAATAGTGGTTATGGATCCCTGTTGGGTAAGAGATGCTGTCCTAGGACGTTTTCAATTAATTAGTAAATTAATATTCATCAGCAATAGCTAATTCCATAGGTTTCTCCCCCATATCCGCAATTCTAGAAAGAATCATCAGATTTTTGGATTTGTTTTTTTTCCCACACTGGTCCCAGTGGGCTTATTTTGGCTCGGGCACACTTGCCTGGGTGTGTGGGGTTGGCAGTGGCTGCCTTGAAGGCGTTGAAGACGTTGATGAGGGTGAAGTGATCTCCTGCAGGGTGGGAGAAGCGGTGCCAGCGGCTCCGAGCGATCTCCTCTGTGCCAGGAGGGGCATGCAGGAAGCAGCTGGGAGCTGAGGAAAAACCAAGCCAGTGGTGAAAACACAAGGTGCATGCACAAAACCCCACTGGTGTTTTTGTGGTTTTCCTTCCTCAGTTGCCTTTAACCCCCAGTATTGGATCGGTGCTGAAGAACTGAACCTGCTGCATTCACTAGGGGTTTATTTTGTGGAGTCCTTCCAGTCTANCCCTTCATTATTAGTGGTGACAATGATATTGTTTAGTTAATGTGTGTTGCAAACACAAAAGAGCAGCTTTCTCCCAGGCTGATGGCAAAAAAGCTTCCTAATGTCACAACCTAATTTAGCCAGAATCCAACAAATGGTTTCTTTATTATAAAAAGACATCTTTTGATTTAATGCCTTAATTTGCCCCTCTATGTTGAAATTTGTGCTTTCCAGTGCATTTTACTTTTGTGTCTTTTGAGCTTTTCTAAAATGGAATTGTGCCTATGTTCAGTCATTTACATTTGTTATATGTACTTTAGAAAAACTATCACAAGTTAAAAATCAACCCAGTTTGGGCATAAAAAGTTGTCCTACAAGGAGAACAACTCATGCAGCTTGATATCCTGTGGTTCATGTGTTTGCTGCCCAAGACTCCAAGGTTACGTCAATTTTATAAAATATTTGAAGAAGAGAGACAAGATCACAAAGTAATTCTTTGTAGGTAAACAGTTCAATGTTTTATGATTAGAACTTCCTTTATTTTGCTGCACTGATCTGTCACAAATGTAGATTAATATAAGAAGGTTTCATTTTGAAGGGATGTTGCAGACAAAAGAGAGGAAGCTAATGGGCAGCTGAAGCCTGGAAATGGAATTCTCTCTGGGAATTCTTTACTTAGCTTTCATTTTATCCTTACAGTTAAGACTTTAACAGCCAAATATATTCATTTACTTGAAGTAAGCAGGATGAGAATAACAAAAATTTGCTTTTGTGGATGGATTTGGAAGGAGTCTGGATTGGGCAGGTGGCACAAGGCCTGCAGTGAGAGCTGATCCAGGAGTACCTGTGACCATGGCTGCAATGGTGAGCATCTCATCCACACACTCAAATTCACACGAAGCCAGCAGTGACTTGGACAGCTGAGGGTCCAGGGGGAATTCTGACATAATAATCCCAAATTCAGAGAGGTTTCCATCGTTGTCCAGCGCTGCCAGATAATCCAGATCTTCCAAAGCCTGCATCAGGCTTTCAGGAGCTAAGGAAAAGGGAAGAGAATTCCAGTTCTTGAGAGTGGTACACAGGAATCAATGTCTGAATTCTCATGACAATATTTCAGCTGTGGGAAAATGATACTTCTTTTATTTGACAGTGATTAAGAACAAAAAGTAATGGATGAATGAAAGGCTGAGAAAATTCTGAAGAAAATAAGAGGTAACAATCACAGAGCTGAAAATCACTTTGTTGATACTTTTAATGTCAGAACACTTTTTGTAAAAAGCCCAGACACAATCCTCAATAGCCCTAGACTCTGTCAAAACTGCTTCCATTATTGGCAGTTCTCAGGTGGGTTTTTTATATTCATTCTTTTTTAAGAGGGGTGGTCACATTTGAGGGGTGCTGAGATACAGAACAGGTCTAGGAAAGATCTTTTTTAACCAGAGGAGATATTCTGATATTTCCAGAAGTTATAACTGTTATTCTTGAAGGTATTTGGAGTTTTCTTGGTTGCCTTTTAAATTATTATATTTTTTTTACATAGATTCTCATAATACCAGAAGAAAAATGGGAATGTAGTCAAAGAAAATGTCTCCCTAGCAATTGGATGTACTTTCTCACTCCACAAAATTCAACATTCAGTTTTCCCTTAGTGTGGATTATAACTTCCTTACAACCTCCATAGGTAGAAGTGAGAACAGTGAGGCAGCAAAAATAATGAGGGAATGTAAGAAAATGTCCTGAGGGGACAGGATTAAGGAAATCAACACTTAAAAAATTAAGAATTGAGCAGGTCTGTAGGAAACCTGAAGGTGGTAAAAGGAGGTCAAACAGGCATAGAAGAGCTTTATGTGGTCAAGAGAGGGAACCTCAAGCTGAAGTTGTTAGGCCTACACTCCAAAAAATTGTTTCCAGAGCTTGAAAAACTCTGGAAATGGGTGGAATGGGTGGAAATTTGGGAACTCCTGAAGTGTGAAGGTTCTTTAAGGTTCTTTCCCCCCCATCTCTTTTCCAAGGTAGATTTCTATTCCAGGTTATATTGAATGGTCAGTATCTTTCATGGGTAGCAGATATTTACATTCATAGCTGCTCTCCAACCACTGCTGCAACTTTCTCCTTACTCCAGCCCAAGGATCTGGTTGATATTTTCTCAGTTTTATGGATAACAAGTTAAATTTGAAGCTGGTGGCAGAAATTCCACTGCAGCAGGACTTGGCCTCATCCCCAGCCCTGGGAAGCTGCACTGGCCATTTGTCATCTGCTGTCAGTCTGTACATTAATGGGGAAAAAATCCCTAAATAAAATATCCAGACCACAAGCACAGCTGCCCACACAGGCAGGGGGTGGATTTGCACTTGGATCTTCATTAGTAGATGACTGGAAATAATATCTTGCATTCATTAAGAGTGGGCATGTGTATGGCATCACCAAGACTAAAAGGCTGTAATTAGCTGCTAGGTCACATTTAGCCACACTTTCCCCACACATTCTGCAAGAAAATCTTGAGATCCGGTTTTGACTTCATTGGCAGTGAGCTGTTTATTGCCATCTCTCTGGGATTAACCACTTATAGTCCAGGAAAAAGTAAAATCGGAAGCAAATAAGCACCTGTTGCTTTTAACCTCATTCTGTTATGTCTGAAGGGGAAAAATAGTTTATTAATTCCCCTTACATGAGCTTTTCCAGAACTTCTCCAGCATCTCAATCTGCTAATGTGACTTTGGTTAAGTTTAAAACACCCAGTTTTCAGACAAATTCTCTCAGGAACCTGCAAATTCCTTTTGAAACTGTGGACCTGCTTAATTTCAGTTTCAGAATTCTTCCCTCTGCCTGCACAATTCTATCCAGAGAGGACAATTATTATAAAAAATGTAGGGTTTAGTGGGATAAACGATGAGCCCTTGCAAAAGCTGAAGCATCTGAGAAGAAAATACTTAGGAGTTTTAAAGAAATTAGAAGTAGCAGCTGATGATGCATATGAGTCAGTGGCAGGAAATAAAAATCAGTGATTGAAAGACTGAAAATACAGGGATAGTAAAGGGGTCAGATTCAGATGTGTAGTAATTACTAGGAGATCATGGAAAGCTGTTTTCCAGAATTCAACAAAGTAGTTTGTGCTAGAGCTCACAAAATACATGGTTATATGGCAGCCAATTTCAACCCCCTGATGGCATCAGTAATTTGCATTTTTATGTCCTAGAGTTAGTTGTCTTGAGATTTATAAGCACAAATTACTTCCCTGTCTTGCTATGAGTGTTCTGGAAAAAAAAAAAAAAAGATTCCTGGAGTTTTATTGCTTTAGAAAGGACAAGACAGTAAAGGTGGATTAGAGCAGGTGAAGGAACAGTAAAAAAGCAAAAATAAAACACCAGAGTAGGGCTTTTTAGGGCTTCTTGCCAGCACCAGCCACTGCTGCCTTGAGGTGTGAACCACGAGGATTTGTGACTCCACTGCTGCTTTCACAGCAGCAAAGCTCAAAAAGCCTCTCAAGATGTGTCCTGTGCTTTCAACAAGAAACTGTCACATCCCTGGAATTTTAAAAGGTATTTCCTAATCTGATATTTTCTTTCCCTGCTCTGTGTTCTTTGGCTGCTCAAGACTGGGTTGCTCTGGACTAATTTCAGGAAATCTGACCAGCTTTATGTAAATACAGATCCTGCTTTTGATCCTTCTTAGGCTTAGTAAAGCAAATATGTAACTTAATGTTATTGTTAGCACTGGAATAGTTTAGCTGAGAATTTCAAGCTACTTAAAATTATACTCTTGGTTTCACATTTCTATAACTTTGATGTGAACAGAGTAAATTCTGTCTCTAAAGGCAGCTACACCTGTAGTCTTCAGCACCACATCCAGGATGGCTGAAATGCAAGGGCTCAAGGTGTGAGCAAATAAATTCCAAAGTATTATTCTTGTTGCATTAGGAGGCAAGTGATTTCGGGATTTGGTCAAAGTTCTGTAATAAGTGGATATTAGAGATAGGAAAACTTAAATTTTGTGATTTTTAATAGTTAATTTAACTGCTCTCTTGTGCTTCACTGGAGATCCACAGCTCCTGTGCTCTGGTCTCCTACTCTGCAAATGCTGAGGATGTAAAATACCTTTTCTTGATAGATCTTTTCCATCCAGAGGACTAACTTAAGAAGTTGGAGCTGCCATGGATGTCAGGTGAAGGGATGTTGTGTTTAAGGAGCTGATGCTCTGCCCGGCACACCGCAGGTTTTGCAGGTTCTGTTGGGCTGAACAGCAGAAAGAACTGCCAGAGTAATTACTGCAGGGAGAGCAGTCCTGGGGAAGGGTGTTTGCTGTTCCTGCTTTCTAACCCTGCTCCTTGGACAGCAAACTGAAAAGATGGAGGACTCCATGCCAAGTTTTCCTCAAATTATGCAAAGATTTTTCTTCTGCAAGCACAAGTTTCTCTGTCCTGATTCTCTTTTTCCCCATGTACCTTCTGAGTCAGGATTTTTTACGTGTCTGTTTTGCTCTGAAGCCACCAGCTATAACTATTATTTTGAAATGATAGTTGATCATTAAAAATTACCTCCCCAAACTCCTACTTTGCAGTATTTCCATTCCCCCTCACGCTGCTTCATCACTCCTCCAGTCTGGCTGCTGATGGCCCCTGCTGTGCTTTTCTGTCAGCAGGGACAGCCAGGACAGGGCCTGATCTGCCCTGTCCTAACAGAATATACTGAATAATGTCTGCACACATCAATTAATTGATGAAATCCAGAATCTAAAACATCAAAGAATTAACAAGTAAATTTAAGACAATAAATCTGCCCTGAAGTGATCTCTGTTGAGCAGAGCTTGCATGGTGCATTGAGTTTCTGTCTTTGGCAGTCTCCAGTGAAAATATGCCAACAATTTATTTTTCTGAAACAGTTTGAAATTGTATGAATTTATACAGCTCATGTTATTCTGGATTTTCTAGAAATATATTCTCCAGGGGGTTGTGAAAGCCTAGCTCTCAAATGTCATGGTCATGGCTATCGACATATCCTTTAATCTGAAAATTGTTTAGGGAAATTCGGAATGAATGCAGAATCTGCAAATGCTTTCCCCTTGATCCCACAGAGAAATTTTACATGGCTTCATCTTTCTAATGATTCACTTAGTTTAAATAAGGATTTTCCAGTGATTTACAAAAGTACTCAATGTTTCTGCAATCTATGGGACTGGAATTCTTTTGTCCCATTATAAACCCCAGCAAAGATCTATCTGATTAACTGATCAGAATGTAAACACACCCCTGTTCTAGGGGCACAGGAATCCCTCCAATGCACTTTGGAGCTGCAGTGCCAGCTTCATTTTCCTCTGGCTCATGAATTCCAGAAAGGGGAACGAGCTTTGCTGCATTTGCTGCTCTCGATTATGGCATGAATTAAACGCAGCAGCTGTAAGCCTGACATGTTTGTTGCTTTCATAATGCAGTAATGAGTCAGACCTATTCCAGGCTTTTATTTCTCCTCAAAGAGCAGCAGAAAAAAAAAAAATCCCTTGTGCACATTGTTTCTGAGCAGAAATAAAATGTTTTACTGATGTATTTCTGTCTCTTATCTGCTGCATGTTCTCCATGTGCAGGAGACAGATTGAGAAGTACTTCTTGCTATGAGTTCCAGTGTCCTTCTGATTTGTTTGTTCACCAGTTCATGCTCGTGTCTTACTCTGTCATCTCAGTGAAAATTTGATTTTTTTTTAGGAGAAATTCACCTAGAATTCACAGAATGACCAGCTTGGAAGAGACCTTCAAGATCATGGAGTCCAGCCCAGCCCCCAACACCTCAACTAAACCCTGGCACCCAGTGCCACATCCAGGCTGTGTTAAACACACCCAGGGATGGGGACTGCACCACCTCTTAGAGCCCCTAAAGCCTCCCTGTGTTTCAGCTGCAAAGACAAGGTGAGAATGTTTGTTGGACAGAAACAGAGCAGAGGAAAGCCTGTGGCACACAGGGGATGCTGCAATGTTTTTTACTCCTTTTACTCCAAGGGAACTCAGCTCCAAGGAGGTGAAGAGCCATGGAACAGTCAAACCCATGGCAGGGGTGGAACTGGATGATCTTTAGGTTCCCTTCCAGCCCAAACCATCCTTGGGTTTGTGTGCTTGAAAGTCTGATGTCTTTTGAGGTCCAACACAAGAACTGACTCCCCTGACAAATTTCTCCCTTGGGTGCTCCAGTTTCTTTCAGAGAATTTCACAGCAGGCACTTCAAACTCTGTGGTCTGACTGGGGGAGTTTGCACTCATCTCTGGAGCATTCTGTAGAGATCAATCCAAGTGCTGGTAGGACAAAAGTTCACTGCCTGTTCCAAAGTGGAAAGAAAGCCAATGTGTGATGTGTCCTGGTTAGAGGAAGAGCTGTGATGCATCATAAAAGCTGTCTCAAATGTTTAATTGTGTAAGGCAGGAAGCAGCCAAGGGAATTGTGCAGACTTTCTCCTCTCCTTTCAGAGCACCCCTGCAGTTTGTGGGATTTTTCCTTTGTTCAAGGAGTTTGTGGGATTTGTTCAACCAGCTTGTCCACTGTACTTAGTGGACAATAATTTAGTTATTCCTAAAACTGTTCAGTACCTGCACCTGACACTCTTGATCTAGTCAGCAAAAGCTTTGTGATATGTGATGTCCATCCAAGTAAAGCCAATTCTTTCACTCAGCAGATACCTTCACAATGTTTTACACATCAGGACAATGCTTTCTTCAGCTGAATTATCCAAAAATACAGCCAAAACTTAGAATTCTTGCATCTGTGAAACCCTTATGTGCCTCTAGCATTTCATTCTCTCTGAATGCTGCCCCCTTTAAATCCAAAAATGCCAAATGCTTTCCCTCATATAATTTTACTAATTCCTTCTACAGTTCAAGACCAACTTTCTTCATATTCAGAAAAAACACTAATACATTTTGGCTTTGTTTTTTAATAGTAAAATACGTTTTAAACTTGAGTGGGAGCAAATTGTGTTCCATAAGCATTTTCCATGAAGATTTTGTGGGTTCAGCATAGGAGATGACACTCACAAAGCCAAAATGCTCCAATTCTCATTACTTTTGAATTCATCACCATCAGACTGGTCATGTTTTTTTCCTATTTCTTTTAGGCATGTTTCTGCTAGACAAACACACTAGGGAAAAGTAGAATAAATTTTTCTTAAAAATTCCACTTAACCATCTATTGCAACATCCAACAGTGAGAATTAACACTTTATTACTGATTAATTACAGTGAACAACACATAGAAGAGAAGAGATCATTCCAATTTTGTGTATGTGCACAAGGAAAGGCAGGATAATATAAGAAATTTTCCTGTTTGTACTGGACAATTTCCAAGAATGAAGCCAGCAATCCCCAAACCAATGAAATCAGGGCTATTTCCCTCACTTTGATGGGTTTCAAAGCAACAGCAGAACCTACAGTGGCACTTGGGTTTTGTGATAAGCCAGAACAGAGGAAAATATCCTTCTACAGAAAAAACCCTAAATTATGAAGTCAGAGAAAAATAAAAGACAACTTTTTTCACTCTCTTACCTCAAAATTCAGTGTCTTCCCTGCCTAGTATTGAAAGTGTATTTGGGTTTATTTTATAAGGAATATTGTCCTTAAGGAACAGCCCATTGTAAATTTGAGGTGGGAGATGCTGGAGGATAAGGAGGAAGCTTATTTCCTCCACACACATCCCCCAGGTAACAACAGTGCTTTATTTGGCTTGTAAACTTTTGATTAAAGGAATATATTTCATTGGATATCTGTACAATACCTTGTACAACAGGGCACAAATTTTCTTTGTGGGTTACAGGAAAATAATATGTAACCCAGATGAGAAGATACTTAGAATATTGATTTTTTTTTTAAGCATTCCAATTCCATCCAGATACTTTATGGTCTTTTTTCTAAGTGTTGTTGAGCTGAGAATGGCTGTAGCAGGTAAATGGGAAAAGCAGGGTGATATTATTACAAGTCCTTAAATAAAAAACAATCCTGTGAGCGACAGGGTAAAATTAACCTGGGAAAAAACTTCTAAAATAATGATAAAAATATGAGAAATTGGTGCATCCCCTTACCTGGGCTGCTGATGAAGTCACAGTGTGCAAAGCCTGCTATGTCCATCCTCTTCAGGAACAGGACCAAGCTGGTGAGGTTGGATTCCTGAACTTTAGCTGGAATTTCTGGCTTCATTTCATTGTGTGTATATTCTTCAGGGTACAAGCAGAAGATTTTCCCTGGAAGAGAATTCAGGAAAATTACCTTTTTTAAAATGCTTCCTCCTCACGTTGCCATGTTGACTGTATTAATTAATTTGAGCTAATGGATTTAAATTTTGAGCTAATATTTTCTACCTGATGGAGACATGCCCAGAATTTGTTTATGCACCTCTGCTTGACTTTGGCTGATAGGCTGGGTTAGAACAGAGTCTGCTCTGATTCTAGGATTGTACACCTTTAAATGAAAGAGACACCAAGCATCAGACAAGTACACAAGGGCTGCAAAAATATGAATGGTCTGTATTGAATTTCTCTCTAGGTCATTTTACAGAAAGGGTAGTAACAGTTTTAATTTCTTTTTGTTTCAGCAGCTTGGGAAGGAGAGCACTCAGCACCCTGACAAACTGACAGATGTTTTGCAGTCACTCTAAGTGTGCTCTGAGATAAATGTCTTTTTTTTCCCTTGAAGAAATGTACCTTACTGAAGTAGAAAATGGTATCATCAAGAAAAACATCAGAAAATATTACTTCTTTCTTGCAGTGACAGAATCCCAACCTTTTCTGATAGCATTTTGCTCCCTAACTCCAGATTTTTGTCTTAATACTGAAATTACAGGAGATGAGGGCTGTATTAGAGATATATGATGCCATGTTTGTAGTTATCTTAATTATGCTTTATTTGGATTAAGCTGAGGAGCTGATTCACTCCCTGCTCTGGCCACAAGCCTGTGGTGTCCAGTGAGACATAAAACTGCCAGGTTATGGCAGCTCTCTACTCCTGCCTTCTGAGTCAACTCTATCTGCTTCAAGCAGATTAAAAAAAAAAATTAAAAAAGATAAAATATCTTTCAGTGCAGGGCACAAATTTCTTTTCCTGCAGGTGAATTGCTGATTTATCCCAGCTGCAAGGCTCAGGTGGGATTTTGATCTGCACTGACCTTTCCCTGTCCCCTCTGTGCTCAGCTGATTTTGGCTGAATGGGAATTCGAACTGGTGAGGGAGGAATATCACATGACTAAACAAAAGAATTGAATTAAAGGTAAAAATTGCATCACTGATAGAGGTGATTTGGTAGACATCAGGACTCTTGGATCTGGTTTGTTGCCATTGATTTGTATTTTAAATTCGCAAAATTTGTAATTTGTTGAATTGTACTTTGGGCTTCAGGTTAGCATGGCAGTGAAATTCATTTCTGCCATCCAAGAAAACTGCAGTTGTAGGAATAAGTTTAAGAAATAAGCGTAGTCTAATTGAAAACTGCTTTTGGGCTCTTCTTCCTTGCACACAAAACTGTAACTTTTTTAAACTTGCCTTGAGACTGAGTTAGTTCATAATTCCCAGTTAAAAACCTTTTAAAATGGCAGATTTTTGCAATGCAAATGGAAGGTACTGGTGGTTCACAAGCTTTTCCCTGAACTACTTGCAAGGCCAATGAGGATTAATGATCCCTGCTCCAAAATGTTAGGAACACTTAACTCCAATTTTGGTTATTCCACCTTGTATTATAGAAAGGAAATGTATTACATTGTTTCTTTTGCCTGTTACTGGAATTTATATTTTAACCAGGACAGTTACAAAACCTGTAGTAGTGCAGCTCTCCAGTTCATGTTCCTACACAGTTACTCATCCCTTGGGACATCAACTTTGTAGAAATAAAACAAATGAGATTTTTTTTTTTTAAATTTTTTTTTTTGCAGCTGCACTAATCCTTCCCAAGGTGGAAAACAAAAAAATGAGGCCAAACTTAGAACAAACTGGAAAAAGTTAAGTATTAATTTGATAATTTAATTATTTTATCTAATTATTTCTAATGCAATTAGATAAATTACAGCATTTGGATGGGAGCACATGTCCAGGAGGAGCACAAGCAGCTTGAAAAAAATAGAAATTTCCTGTGTGGGCAATTATTAAGTCATTAAATAAGGGATGAGAATAATCTCCTAAACCAGGGGATCTGCCAACAGGTGCCTAAGAAATTATTTATTTTGCTTTATGTATAAAATACTGAAGAGAGATTCATGACTGATAGGCCAGAACTCAGGTGAGATGTATTTTGCAAACAATCTGTCATGGTGCCCAAATAAGTGGCAATTTCAACTGGAAGCGTTCATCTGTCTTTAGAAACTTCAAAAATCCAATTTCTGATTGAATTTGGGAAGTAACTGTGATTTCTTGCTTGGTTTTCACATGAGATGTCCATGAAAATGATTTAAATTCTATTAATTTACATATTAAAAATATCATACAACCTGTGCTGTGAAAGAAGAGAAAACATCTGTTCCTCTATAGACTATTTGCATTAATCTGAGCTGCACAATTCCCTCTCCCCTGCCCTGAAAAAGCCCTTTTGCAGAGTTTATTTTGGACAAAGTGCTTCTGGTTCCCTTCACTGACCTTTCTTCTCTCCACACCAACATCGATGACAAAAGTCACGTTTTTAGTCCAGATCAAAGGTTCTCCAGAGCTGGTGGTGAGTAGCACTTTCCTCCTGTGTTTTTTGCAGCATTTCTGCTTGTTTTGAATTACTTTGGGAGTCAGGTCTTGTTTTGTAGGGTACAAAGGGATGGGGATGAGTTCTCCAAGGTCAGGGTTTAAATTGGGTTGTTCCTGTCTGATCATCTGATAAGCTTTTTCAATTTCCTGTAATCAAGAGAAATACTTTTCCTTATGAAATTGTTATATTCTTAGTCCAATTGCATCACGTAAAATGATCAAAATATGCAGAAACCTCCCTACTTTCCATTAATTATTATATTTGAGAGGATGTAAGTATTGTAAAGGTTTGAATTTTTTCCCCCCAATGATCAATAAACCCTATAAAGATTTAGTAAAGTCAATAAAATGTCCCTAACTTGTGTTGATGGAACATCACCTTTAAAATAGTTCACAGATCCAGAGGCTGGATATGAATTGTAAAAGCTTTTCGTTGTTGTTTTAGTGGTTTGTTGTTGGGGGGTTAATAAGAAACCATTTATGTTCTGCACGATTTTTTGAAAGGCATACAAAAATAATTCATGGGCTTGCTCAGTCTGAAAGGGAATTTTTTTAAAAGCATTTTTATTAGCAAAGGTTTTGCAAAATTGAAAAGCCAGACTGAGTTTCTCTTTGAGAGTGACACCACATTTCCAGCAGTTATAGGTTGAAAGTGCTCCATAAAAATTGTTATAAAGATACAAGAGTGACATCTAATAGCAAGGCTGGCAGCAGGGCAGCTCATAAATCCTGATGTTCTTGGTTAATTCATATTTTTGTTTAGTTTAAAAGACAGTTGAGTGCTTGGGAACAGTGAACCATTACCAATATGAAACTTTAAATCACAGTTAAACAAGAATTCATGGGATGTTCTGGTTTGTAATGAGTGTTCTGTTCATTGTGAGAGAGAAAAATGAGTGATCTCTTCTTGGCAAGAAAGAAATTCCTATTTTAGTTTTGTGGGGAATTTATCTGTCAAAAAATCCCTTTTAAGCAGAAATAAAACTTTATTCCCAGCCTTTTGAAATGGAAAAAGTATGTTTTTTTCTCTAACATTGTCTGTTGTAAATACGGGGACTAACACAGAGCATTCATTACTTTATCATTTGTAAAATTTGTTTTAAAAAAGGTTTAAAACTGATTATTGACATTATTAAAGTGTTTCATATCCATCCCCCTTTTAACAGTGAAAAGCAACAAACACTACCTGGGTAGTTTGTGGTAAATTATCTTTGCTTGTGAAAAGTCATTATTTCCTGGGGAGTTTGTTGTTCTGAAGCAGATTTAATGACACACAGTGGAAGATTGGGGATCATTATCAGGAAAATAATAATAATAATAATAATAATAATCACAAATACTGAAATATTTCTTTGATTGTCAGATCACTTTGACAGGTATAAAGGACCTGCTGGTGCAGTGAATTTAGGGAACCACTGCTGTATACAGAGATTCAAAGGTGTCACTATTTAGAATGGCCAAGCCTGTGCAGATTCCTGGATTTTCTGTCACACCCTTGGAGTGACATTTTCCTCCTGCTGCTGTGCACACAAATGGTTGGGAAGAAGAATCCAAATGGAAAAATCCCTTGGGAGGTTGGAGGTAAGAACACCCCTGAGCTGTAGAGCACTAATGGAGGCTGGACCTGTGTCTGTGTGTCCATTCCCACACAACAGGGATAACACAAACTGTGGGATGCCCAGTGCCAGGACAGGTTATTAAATCCCTGCCCTTGTGGCCTGTGCCCCTGTGTGCTGCTTTTACAGCTTTTTGCATCACACAAAAGGATGGTAGGCTTTCTTTAAACCTACAGAAAATATATATATTGTCTCCACAGTATTTATGTGTTATATAGATATTTTTTGTGTATAAAACACAGTGTTATATATGCCATGACTTCTTTGAAGGAAAACCCTGAAATTGTGAAACCTGGTGGCACATCTGCTGTCTTAGCTACTGACAGCAAGGTATTTATAGGTCAGCTAAAAAAAACACATTTCCTGATTAAATTCAGAAAGAGAACAGGTTTGATTCCTAGAGAGGCTACCTATGACAGAGGCTAGATGGAGTTAAAGGAATAAAGCAGGGATTTATTAAAAGGCCTTCACAGGATACACCTTGGGCAGTACAAGAGCCTGGCCAAGGCTACACCCAAGATGGACCCTGGTTCAAAAGTTTTCACACTTTTATAAACTTTGGTCCATTTCCATACTGGGGTTAATGTTGAAATGTTGTTGATTTCAGAATGTCTGACTAGAATGGACAGCCAGGAATTTAATCCAAGTTTCTTTGTGCAGTATTTTTGCTAAAATATAGGAGACTATATTGATTCTATTTTTAATGTAGATGGACCCAAGATGGACGGCGTGTCACGAGTTTTCACAATTTTATCAGTTTTGATCCATTTCCATATTGGGGTTCATTGTCCAATTACAGCTCCAGGTGATGCAGTCCCATCCTCCCAAATTTGCTCTCCCCAATTCACTGTTGTTTGCACTTTTTGGGCCTGGAAAAGGATTGTTTTGTGTGACTGAGCTGTGAGGAGAACTTGCTAAAACACTTTATATGAAGTTCAGAGTTATTTCCCAATGCAGTACAGAATCTGGAAAGTACGAAAGCTAAAACTTAAGGCATCAGGTCAACAACTCACTTGCTCAGATGCCAGGAAGATGACAACGTCCCCCTTCTCCCTGGTGTGGTGGATCTCCAGGAGCAGCCTGAGGGCAGGCAGGAAGGGGTCCCTGTGGGCGCTGCAGGAGAACACGGCCTGGGCGCGGTGCCTGCCCCGCACGCGCAGCACGGGCACGCCGCCACAGAACCCCTGCAGGGTGCTACACATGTGGGGGGCAGTCAGGAGCACCAGCCTCAGCTCTGCTCTGGCTGCCAAGACCTCCTTCAGAAGGCCAAGCAGGGCATCTGTGGCCACAGTCCTTTCGTGCACATCGTCCAAGATGATGACGCTGTAGCAGTTCAGGAGGGGTGTGGACATCATTTCCCTCTGGAGCATCTCATCTGTGCAGTACCTGCAACACACACACAAAACTCTACCAGGTTTCTGGGACTATTATTGTAAGAAATTAATTCAGTGTCTTGGGGGCAGCTTGGTTCTTTCTGTTCCACCACCAAAGATTTGATAAGAGCAGTATCGCAATATGACATTAAACGAATGACACTCACACGCTGAGATGTCTAAGGCAAAAGAAAGCACATTCATTTCTGGATCTTGATATTTATAGAAATTTAAAAGTGACCATGGATTGGGGGATGAAATTGCTATCTCTCTAACCACACTGGTCAAACAAACAGTCCATCAATTCTCTCTTCCTCTAGAAAGGAATGCAAAACAATCATTATTTACATGAAACGTGTGTGAGAAACTCCATTACAAAAACGTAAACATCAGAAGGTTTAGAAGAACTTCAGAAGAACAGGGCGACAGAAGGGAGTATTTTTAGTCTCAGTAACATATTTAAATCCTTCCTTTGGTAGCTACAAATCTGATGTGATTCAATGACACTCAGAGACACAGTGGTGGAAAGGATGCTCCAGGTAGAAGCAGAAATCCTCCTGCCCTGAAATCATCTGTTCATCTTCCATCACATGCCATAAACAATTCCTGAGCTAGGAACCAATCCTTTTCATGAGGAAAAGAAGGTGCACTTGAGGCAGAGCCAGAACCAAGATGAGCAATTAATTTATACCATAAGGCCCCCCTCACTTCTATTCCTGCTGCTGACAGGTTTTTTAAAGGATATTATTTTTGTTGTGTTGCTCAGCAAGACTTGGAATTCTTGAAGCAGGTTTTGGTGTGTGAGAGGAAGGGATTCATCTCCCTCTCAACAGGAGCAGCTGCAGGAAGTTCTGCTGCAGGATAAGGTTTAAGGAGTTCTCCACAGACAGAGAAAGGACAGGCAAGAGGAAGAGCAGTAGAAATGGATTTTCAGAAGTGGTGAGTATCCACTGGAAACCAGTGGCTGAGAAAAAAGCTAGTGGTCTAGATATGATACTTTGTGCCTCCCATATTCTGGAAACAGAGAAAATAACTCTCATAACTTTCTGGGAGGCTCAAAAGCTGAATCCCTGTGTTCCTGCTGTCACCTGCCTGTACTTGCTACATTAAGTGTATTTCTTATGTCCCCAAAATCCCCTGAAAGCTATTTTCCTCTTGTTGCAGGATATACCCTCTTCTAGCCATGTTTTTTGATTGCCTTTGAATTTTAACTTTACTTTGGGAAAAATTATCCCCTGTTCTCTTCTGGTAATGAACACTCCTGTACTGGAAAATAGAAAAAAGAAAAGTAGAGGAAAAGAAAAAGAGGTTTCTGAGGTGCTTAATGAAGTTTTGCATGGACAGTAACCTTGCCCACTTAAATCTCTGCTATGATTTACCCCAAAATGCCTCCTTCAAACCTTTTAGTGCTTATTGATTAATCACAAAATCTCTGCAGAAGAGAGGAGAGAGCTCATTGCAGTCTGAAACTTCATGTGAGGGGAGGAGCGGGGCAGGCTCTGATCTGTGCTCGGTGGTGGCCAGGACTGAGGGAATGAATGGCTGGAGCTGGGCCAGGCGGTTTAGGTTGGATTTAGGGAAAAGTTCTTCCCCAAAGGGTCCTGGGAATGGGCACAGCCCCAAGGCTGCCAGAGCTCCAGGAGTTTGGACAACACTCCAGGGATGCCAAGGGTGGGATTTTTGGGGTGTCTGCAGGGCCAGGAGCTGGACTGATGATCCTTGTGGGGTCCCTTCTAACTCAGTGCATTTTAAAATATTCTACAACTTTCCAAAGCAAGATCTGCAGCACTGCCTGCTGCCAACTCCTCCAGCCACACCTTGTCCCGAAGGCCTCCAAGGGCACCAACCTCAGGATGGTCTCCGGCGTGCAGCAGCTCTCGAAGGGGACGCAGTAGCCGACCTCGTGGCCCACGCTGACGTCCATCTGGTCAGCCACGCGCAGGGCCAGCGCCACGGCGGCCTGGCGCAGCACCTGCGTGCACACCACGGCCCCGCGGGCCTGCAGGGCCAGGCAGTGCTCTGCAC